>JAGDQP010004244.1:0-24604 GCA_022664845.1 Lepisma saccharinum
TCCGTTTCTTGAGGCTAGTATTTTATAATAAGAAAAATGCTTCCAACATTCAACATCAGCTTGAGGATCCATGA
This sequence comes from Lepisma saccharinum, assembly GCA_022664845.1. NCBI lineage: Eukaryota > Metazoa > Arthropoda > Insecta > Zygentoma > Lepismatidae > Lepisma > Lepisma saccharinum. The sequence goes on from JAGDQP010004244.1 coordinate 75, forward strand.
ACACTAAGCACAAGATCAATTTGGTTATCCATAATAAAATGTAAATCGTTAAAATAAAAAGTACAAGTGAATTCTTTGTTAGCCATGATTTTAATATATACTGTATGTATCTTAACATTGATATTATTGTAATAATACAATATTCATAAATAAATAAATACTAGTACAAACGTTGTGTTATTATTTGTACAACTATATCCTGGTAATTAACAATTATGATTGTGTCAACCCTTTGGTAAAATCTAGTGACAAATCATTTTCCAATACGATTAAACATAAATGGAATATATATATATATAAGTACATCGTTGAGTCATTTTGTCATAGGTATGTCCATGCTAACTTCCAAAGACAAAATATGCTTTTCCGCTTTGTAGCGCGTAAGTGTGAAAATTGTCAAGTCATATCTTTCAACATAAGACGTGGCATTCCTGATCGTTATCATCAGAATTTAAAGTATACTTTGTACATAGTGATATGTAACATGGGTGAAATAACTCAATGGCTTTAAAAATACAATGTTCACTAGCTGATGTCCACTAACACTTTTGGAAACTTGCAAGTAATACAGAATGTGCAATCAATAGTCGTTCGGTATTGGTACTCCCAGAGCATAAAAAGTACATACTGATGTGACGAGTACTACAGATAGTAGGTAAGGTTTTATAAATTGTACGAAAGATCCATTGTCACACAATTACCGTCACTTTGCAATTCCTTCAGCGTATTATGGGAACTTTGGTATTAATACAGACTCCACGAGTAACCTTCTTTACTAATATGAACTCGAATAGTAACATTATTTAAAAATAACGAGTTTTCCGTATTCTAAAACACGACACACGATCTCTGGTGGAAAATGCATACATAGTGTCTGGTAAACCACAAAAAATATCAATGCTATTCCTGATAAAAGGTTAATAAATGGTGTACTGCAAAATAATACAAACTCTGGACATAGGTTTTGGAATCCGTAATCGTAGACTGTCGAGATCGAATAAACATTTCTTTTTCTAACAAAGCCAATTGTCCACGTACAATTTCATATTCATTTGGATTTACACGTACACGCGCAAATATAATATCCATTGTGAGCACCTTGTTTTGTACGTCTAATATAAACAACAACAACACGATCGCCAGTACAGGATTATTTCTTTCTCTGTAGTACTTTTAAGACACACCTGATCCCCGTCCATACAGTTTCATTATGTAAACTTATTTGTGTGTTCACACAAGGTATGATGTGCCGAGCTAAACATTCCTATTCTTTGGTTATAATAAAAGAATTTGAAATCAGGGCTATGATTTGTATATTATTTAGTAAACAAAATGGTTGTTCAAAATTGGATGTCAAAAACGAAGGCTGTATATCCCTAACTACAGTCCATGGAGTTTGCCTCCATGGAGTATTAGCGTTACACTGGATTATAAAAGATACATGTGCTAAGGGAGAAACGTGCGCTAAAACGTAATGAAGTATTAATTCACAAAACCTATTTTCATCCAACTGATCATTACCATCGTCCACCGTAGTTAAGTCTTGCACATAATCATATTCATTAGCCTCACAAATCACTGCAGAGTCATTTAACACTGCGTCATTATCACAATCACTATATTCAGTACTTGTATCCGCAATGTCACACTGTATAGATTTAATATAATTTAAATTGAAAAATTGTACGGCCTCATTTGGCATAATGTTAGTAGGTTCGTCTTGCATTAATTCACAATAGTACTCCCACGCCAATTGACGGTCTTCTATACTTGTAAAAAAACCATACTGTCCTAGCTGAATAATGTCCCTTGCAGATGCACATGCCTCGAGTATAGTTTGTTGATCATTCCAAAAATAATACAGCAAGTAGTGAAATAATATGTCACATTCACGTTTCTCCGGTTCAAACCCAAGTAATCGAAAATATGCAAGGTGACAAAAGCACTCCAACACAGCCTGTGATTCATTATACCCCCGAATTTCTTGTGCACAAAGCATAGCGTCAATGGGATTGTTCATGGCAGTCTTCCAGCCAGATGCAACACACACGTTCAAACAGACTCCGTACTATACAGTGCAATCGTTATATATATATATATATATATATCAAAATCCACAAAGACTCGCAACCATGCCAGCTTAATTATGTATAAGCCATTTAATGCTAGTCCTCATATCTATGTTATTATTATATTATACATTGAACGTACATTCCATCCTAAAACAGTTATTCATCTACGAGCCTTTACCTGGATTCCAACGTCTGTTCGTTCTTGATCTACGGCAATTGAATAAAACATTTGTCAATATTCATACCGCAACTAGCTTTACTTACATTCGCACATCGGTTCAAATTTTAATTTATGGCAAGCCAATACAACTTTTGCTAACATCGACTAGCTTTTTCATCTTTACCGGGATTCGAACACAGGCTCGTTGTTCATTTACGCACAGCAAATACAACTTTTGATAATATTTCAACCACGCCTTTACCCGTATTCGAACGTCTGTTCGTTCTTGATGTAAGATAATTAAATAAAATATTTCTTAATATTCTTACCCCAACCAGCTTTCTTAATCTTTACTTGGATTCGTACACCGACTCGTTTTTGCATTTCCCACAAGTGAATACAACATTTCCTAACGTCAACTAGCTTTTTTAATCTTTACCTACAATTGAACGTCGGCTTGTTGATGATTTACGCCAATAATACATTTGTCAATATTCGAATCCCAACTAGTTCGTTAATTCCAATATTGGCTCGTTCTTGATCTACGACAAGTGAATACATCCTTTCCCAATATTCAAACCTCTACATGATTATTATTCTTTACCTGGATTCGAACACCGACTCGTTCATCATTTATGCGAAGTGCATACAACCTTTGCTAACACCAACTAGCTTTTTTAATCTTCAGCTCCTTTACTTGAATTCCAACATCGGATGGTTATTGATTTACGATAATAATACATTTGTCAATATTTAAATCCCAACTAGTTTGTTAATTCCACGGTTCCATTACTTCAACTCCAACATCGGCTCGTTCTTGATCTACGACACGTGAATACATCCTTTCCCAATATTCAAACCTCAGCATGATTGTTAATCTTTACCTGGATTCAAACACCGACTCGTTCATCATTTATACGCAGTGCATACACCCTTTGCTAACACCAACTAGCTTTTAATCTCCAGCTCCTTTACTTGAATTCGAACATCGGATGGTTATTGATTTACGATAATAATACATTTGTCAATATTCAAATCCCAACAAGTTTGTTAATTCCACGGTTCCATTACTTCAACTCCAACATCGGCTCGTTCTTGATCTGCGATAAGTGAATATATCCTTTCCCAATATTCAAACCTCAGCATGATTATTATTCTTTACCTGGATTCGAACACCGACTCGTTCATCAGTTATGCGGAGTGCATACAGCCTATGCTAACACCAACTAGCTTTTAATCTCCAGCTCCTTTACTTGAATTCCAACATCCGATGGTTATTGATTTACGATAATAATACATTTGTCAATATTCAAATCCCAACTAGTTTGTTAATTCCACGGTTCCATTACTTCAACTTCAACATCGGCTCGTTCTTGATCTGCGACAAGTGAATATATCCTTTCCCAATATTCAAACCCCAGCATGATTCTTAATCTTTACCCGGACTCGAACATCGCATTCTCCATAAATACATCCCCCTTGAAACCATACATCTCACACTGCGACCCTCGATTCGTTCATGATCTATACAAACTATGTACTGTAACCAAACCCATACTCAATTCATGCATCATCCATGTACCTCAGCCAACGTGCAATAACAACTAACTTAACCATACACGCCGCCAAAGTCTTCTGCGCAACGACATCTTCGTCATTACAGCTTGCCTCTATCCTAGCCTTGCGTGTGCCAAGGTCACTTGCATGAAAACCAGCTTTCTCTAGAGCAATTATGTGTTATTATCCACCAATTATGGGTCATTACCTATTTGGCTTTCTCGAGATAATTATAGGGTACGCAGTTCATGCCTCGAGGGCTAGTTCTCTTTTCAACTCCCCCACCTCCAAAATGGTCTAAAAAGTACCAAGTAACTACTCACCATCCACAAATATTCTTCAACACTTTGGGATGAGGAAACAATAAAGGCAAAGTCCCTACGCTAAGTGCGACCATAACGAAATGCTGAGTACAACATAAAATTATAAAGCAGAGAATATTTACAAGCTATTCTACAATGCACATAATTATTATTTATCAATCTTCCCTCTTAATGCACAAATGCTGCAGCAACACAACCTTACATGCCTAATTGATTTTTCCGCATTTATTTATTTTAATATTATTATTTACTTTATTTTTACTTCTATAATCCTCTGTTATAGTTTAACTTGAATTCAACTTCTGGGATATAATACTAATATCTTACTTTCTGCCAGCTACGCTTATTAGATGACTACAACTAACGTTTTTTATTTGTTTTTACTTTGATGGGTCCCTCTAAGGACAACACGTTACAGGACTAGTATAGAATCTAGGCACCTAAGATATAAATCGCGTTCGCAATGAATCTCAGCGATTTTTATCAACAATAGAAAGCCATCTAGTACTTTCTAAACTTTCGACATGCAAGTACTTGCTATCATATAGGGTATTGGGCAAACAGAATATTCACTTAGCCACAATATTACTACACCTGCTACGACGAAGAGATAATCTTATCAGGCGTCAACAACGTCTTTACTGCAGAAAGCTTACTTTTTTTCTTATTGTATGAATATATACATTGCTTTTTCCTTACAGCTTTTTTTTTAATGCAATGAGCCACTACTGACTAAAGCAGACGTTGCTACACAATATAAAATAGAAATTACTTATCGACTTAAGAATAATATCAGTCACAGCTGACTAAAGATCATGAACCAGGTGCCTTCACGCCTCAAAACCTTAATTAAACAAACAATTCAGACGACCTGCGTTTCACTGCGTTGTTCACAAATCTGACAAATTGCCCATGCAAGTTATCTAGTATTCACATTCGCCTGTTATCATCCTCCACGGATTCGCATATAAGTTCCTTTTGCGATCTGATTAATAACTGCACTTTGGTGAATACTATATTTGCTAAGACATCAGTAACAACTATATACTGTACAGGCTAAACTTCAATTGCACCTTCTGCTATCTGAATTCACTTTACATTTGCCTGTTGACGATCTTAAATGTAGGCCTACAAAACTTACCACTACTCTTTAAGATAATGCCTATTCGTGCACGATATTACAACTATTATAGAGTATTCGTATATACGTAAATATTACGTTTTTTTATGCCCACTGATGACAACTACCTAAACAGCAGGCGGAAGTTATCAACGAGTTTTGCACTTTCGGACAATCCATTCTACGCCAATACTCGTTTCGGCTCGGGGAATCGTTACACGCATACGGTATCGAAATACGGCGTCTACGTACGATACGTCTCTTGTTTTCACTTTCACAGGTAGTCACACAGCTCGACGACCTTCATAACATAAACTTTCTGTATCAGTAGTTTCTTTGTTGTAGCGTGGCTTTAGCACAACAAATGCAATGCAGTACGAAAGTAATCAAAATAGGTTACCTTAACACGCCTCCGGTGCTCGTCCTCATGCGACACAAATTACATACTTATGTTGGCAATGACGAAACAGTCTCGCTTATACTCATAACATCTCTTCGTGGCCACTAAGTCACTTAGTTCAATTAGGATCATAAATGTTTCACTGCTTCGCATTAATGGTTGAATATGCGTAAATAATATGACACTTTTTACTAGCATATCTACTTTCCTTGTTACGTCAGATCGGTCTGTCTGATGCGTGGGACAGAGTTGCTAAGTCTCGATTAAGCCTGCTTTTCTAACAAGCGAACATTGGTTATGACGTCATCAAAAGGTTGTTTTCATTATCGTTTTTCACGCAACACAGGAGAATCACAACAGCGATCGTTCACAGCAAACTTCATGGGTAAGCTGCCCCATGTAACTCCCGGTTACACTCTTTTGGGCGAAAAAGCACTATCCAAACTGGAATTGTTTCTATTTCGACAGTCACATTTGAATGCCAGTTTTATATTTTCCATACAGAGGACTAAAATTATCAAGCAGATGTTTTTGGAAAGGATGTTTTTTGTTTAAATATCCTATGATCAACCATTCCGCAGATATTACATGTTTTGTAAAAATCTGATAACACATTTTTTTTGTATACATCTTAATACAAAAAAGAGCGCCATTAATCAATGGATTGGTAATTATAAAAATAAAACAATACCCTTGTAGAACTATTCCTACGTAAGCGATATAGTATTATTATTATTATTATTGTTATTATTGAAATACGATTTCAGATGCACTATGCACTAAACCTTGGTTGAATAGACCTTCAAATATTTTGGATAAACATTTATCCAAATGTTTATCCCCCCCCCCCCACGACAATTTGACTGGTTACACCGCTGAGCAGAAAGAACAGCAGTAGCAGTTGTAGTTGTTGTTAGAATAGAGGTATTGCTAGAAGCAATAGTATTAATAGTAGCAGAAGTAGTAATAATACATGGTATGATTCTTTAAAGCTTCTCGTTCCATCTCTTTCCACGCAGGGTACTTCATCTGGTATCCAATAAATATGAAAAGTATTTGACACTAAATTCAAATGAAACAAAACTGCAATAATTGTGCAAAGTACGTATTATACTGGTCTACAAAATGAAAGTTCAGAGATGGATTATGTAATCTGCTTTCAAAAATGCTAGTTGTTCGGCAACAGATATACAGCTTGTTTCATATAATTGTGCATTTGTTATGAATGCGCTATATTCACCAAAACATTCTTGTTTACAGGCACGACTGCTTCTCGTAAGCAGTGTTTCCAACGGATATATCTTTGTTCTGGGTTTACTTTCCCCAGAAGTAAAAATTATGGCAGAATCCCTGGCGCTGATTTACTAAATACGTCCTCTTTCCGAATGGAAATGAGTTTCTGTTGACTGGTCTACAGAATGACAATGAATGCACTCTTCAGCTGGATATACCGGAACCAGAGAATACCTGACTGCGTGTTTTTCTACCAACTGTTTACATTTAACAAAGAAATAAAGAGACAAGCCCACCCATACCACTACTTTATATCCATTTTTCTGTTCATTGTCATTTTGTGTGGTATGTTATTCTCTCTCCTTCTTTTCTTTAATCTCCGGAGAAATCAGCTGCGAAAGGGTAGCATTCATAGTTCTTGAAAACAGATATTTCACTGCTCTTTCCACAGTAAGTTTCTTAACATTTGGCCAAAATAGCTACCATAATGTTCGTATTCCTTATTCCTTCATAACTGGGGGATTAAGCAGTAGAATATAAACCTAAATAGCAAAGCGCTTCAAGCTTTGTATGATAATTCACACTAAATTTCTTCAATTAGCAGCACTGCATTCACTATTCGATTGGCAGTAAGTCTGTGTCTAATGATACTTTAGTTCTTGATTTGAGCACCAAAGTCATCTGCATTCGGAACTCAAATCAGCTGTAGATTTTCTTTTAGCATATAGAAAAATAATCCACAAATATGGTAATTTGCTTGTAACTATTTGCTTGCATGAACTAAAACAAAGCTTTATCAAGCCTAATGCTAAATAGTGAAATATATAGTCAGTAACTATATACTTCATCTGAACCAGTTAGAAATCTAAAGAAATGTGATCTTGGCGATCCTGCCCACGTTGCTCGTCACCGACTTTACCGAAAGTGATAGAACGTAGAAAATTAAGCATAAATAACGTGAAATATTCCATTACTTTAAAAGAAACTAGCAGTTTAATTACACTTGTGTAACTATGAAAATAGCGAAAGACATTTTGTTTTACCAATTACTTAATCTATTGAAACAAGGGGAACACATGTGGGATTCATGACCACTTAGGGAATATTCAAAATGCAACTTGTACGTCTTCTCACATCAGTTTTGATTGCCCTACGTTGCTCTTTTGTTGCCAAGGGACCACATAATAACAACATTTGTTGGTAACATACTGTAGAGACATCATTCTTTTGTAGGCAATAAATATGACAACATGAGCAATTGAGCATGCACTTGCTAACATAAACAGTAACACACATTAGACAAAAAAGACCACAATTGTGCCTATATGTGTCACCCTAGTTTTCACATGCACGTAAAAGAAACTGAAATTCACTACCACTTTCAGGTTCGTAATGAAAAAGATAAATACGATTTGAACCACAGTTGGTTTGTGAAGCGTGAAAGGAAGCCAACAACGAGCCCCTACGTACCTTAGACAAGTTTGACATAAAGAGCACTTACCTATCATAAACCACCAGAAGATACATAAACGTAGCAAACAATTCGTCGCAAGGAAAATAAAGTTATATATCTGAATTTCTTAACTTATCAGGAGAAACGTTTAAAGTTTTAGAGACGCAAAGATGTGCAGTAATATTTTATATTTTGTTTATGTCAGAAATTATTGGTCACTTTGCCGCGTTACAGATTGTCTTATGATCAGCTCAGATGTTACCATACTTCAATTGTTTAACGTTTTAGACACACCACAGTGTTTTCCGATGTACGAATTCTAACCATTTCAAGAAACTTTCATACTACCGTTTTTATAAACGAATTTTGTGCTTCATACAAGTATATCTCTATGTTTAGTTTGCATGCCACATAGAATGAAAACGTCTCATTACGGAAACTATAACTGTTACTGGAAAGCTACTTGTATTGCAGATTTGACATCAGCATGCCTATTCAAGTTAATTTAACCTTTCACATTTTCTCATGATTTTTTCTTCTAGACTATCCCTTTTATCGAAACCCAACATGTATGAATTATACACATAAAATACTTACTTACAAAGTCGGAATTTTATTTTTATTTCAATTTATAAATTTATAAATTTTTAAATTACATAAATTTTAATTTATAATATTTCAATATATTTTCGTACAACTTGTGCGAAAGTACCCTTCTAGTGGTACAATTAATCATCATTCTTTATTTTAAGACTATGTTGTGGAAATTTCAACACATCGTACGTACGGTATATTTTATACGTATTTTGGTACTTGTTTGATTCATTATTATTAATTGGAAATATATTTTGTTATTATCATCGACGATATTCCTTCAAATAATTAATAAAGTTTTTTTTTGTGTGTAATTTTTAGGATTGCTGTTCTCAAATGGAAAGACATGGAAGACAAACCGAATAGCAAGTTTAAGGTATCTTAAAGATCTGGGATTTGGAAAAGCAAGTATGGAGATCAATATACAAGAAGAAGCTAAACAATTGGTTTGGCATCTACAGAAACGCAACACAATTTCAAAAGGAAAGGGAATTGCAATGCAAAATGCATTCACCATACCAGTGTTAAATGTTATCTGGTATTTAACTACTAGTACTCGCTTCGACTACGACGATTCAAGATTGCTTAAGGCCATAGAAACTCAAGATCAAGTGAAGGCTAATTTAAGGAAAGGAATTCTCCTCCTCCTTTGTCCTCAGATGAAATATATTTTCTCTCAGTTCTCTGCCTATAACAAACTATTAACGTCAATGAACGAGTATGATTCTTACGTTAATGTGAGTAAATTAAATTTTATTTCCTTTCTGTTGTTATTATTACTTTTCATCATATTTGTCGGCGTAAAGAAAAGGAAAATAAGCTATAAGAAAGTATTTTTATAAAAATATCTTTAAATATCGTGAGCTTATGAGTGAAAGACACTAATAGTGAGGTAGCAAATGTTCTTCCGTGCGAATTTTGTGATATAATATTGTAATTTCTTTTATACGTTAATTGGTACATAGAAGAGCAAAGAAATGCTTGTTGCAACTCCGAAACTCGTACGGTGGCTTGGAGGAAGGGCAAGGGATATCTTGCTACTTGGACCAACGTTTTTGTCTTAACTTCGTGCAACTTAGAGCGACGCCAGATAGCTCAAAATAAAGCTAATTAATTGCACTACAACATTTTCTTGCAGTTTTAGAGTACGTTGCACGGAAAGTCATGATCACTGATACGGAAAATAGTGTCTCAGGTGCTGGAAAAGCGAACGTGGTAGGAGAGAGGGCATTGAAAGTGAACAAGACAGGCGCTTTGCGCTCTCACAGCAGTTATAGCTCAAGCAGAACGCGTAAAAGGAGAAGTGTTATCTCTGGGACCTGTTTCGCCGCGCCTCCGCCTGGCGGCGCTAGCTACGTTAAGCGATCGCACTGAACAAAAACCACGCAAAGCTATAGGAATTAAGATAAGTTTCTACGGACTAGTTTCTTAATATCCAAATGTATAATTCTTAGCAATTAATGTATACATTTACAGCAATTTGTAGTACCCCTACTGTACACAGTGTAGTAATCAAGTAATTGGATTTAGAATAAAACAGGCAATACAGAAAACACTCACAACAAGCGACAGCTATTACTCATTTGGCTAGGTTTTGGGCTCTTGGAAATTTTATATCAGGAGAAAAAAAATAGGAAATTTAGAACCTTGCATAATTACGTATTCCAAACTTTTTTTTTTTTTTGCGAAAATCAACGGGTCAATTTGTGGGGTTCTGGGGTATCAAAGGGTACGTGGTGTTCTAATTTTCGCATTCAACTCAAATTATTCAAGCACAAATCAAAGAGAGACTTCAACTGAGACGTTCAGTGAAAACACGAACACGATATTTCAAGTGGTTATCGAGATATGCCTGAATAACTATTGGGACCCCACGAAAAGCGAACTTTTGGGGTTTCGGTACAAAATGAGAACGAATCCAAAAACGACATACAAATCTCAATATAATAAAATAAACCATTGCTCACGGTGTTTTGAGCGGGTTTCTGTGTGGGTTCTGGGGTACTGTGGGGTACCAACAATATCGGCTATCGAAGTTCGACCGATGCCTTTATAGAAAAAATGTACATTACCATACAACATTAAATTAAGTGAAAATTCGAAGTAGTTAAATAATTACCAAGACGTGGCGCGGGAAATATTTTACCCCACGGTTACCAGGTGTGGGGTACGGCAATAAGATGATGAGCTACTCCAAAACTAACTCTGGGAGTCATCCAGTAGTTTTAAACTATCATTCACAGTGAATTCTAAAATAATGTATGTGGGGTTCTGGGGTACCAGGGGATACACGTTATTCTCATTTCTATATATTTCAATTTCTTCATGTAACCATGGGGTAAAATGTTAATGGTAATGTACATTTTCTCTATAAAGGCATCGGTCGAACTTCGATAGCCGATATTGTGGGTACCCCACAGTACCCCAGAACCCACACAGAAACCCACTCAAAACACCGTGAGCAATGGTTTATTTTATTATATTGAGATTTGTATGTCGTTTTTGGATTCGTTCTCATTTTGTACCGAAACCCCAAAAGGTCGCTTTTCGTGGGGTCCCAATAGTTATTCAGGCATATCTCGATAACCACTTGAAATATCGTGTTCGTGTTTTCACTCAACGTCTCAGTTGAAGTCTCTCTTTGATTTGTGCTTGAATAATTTGAGTTGAATGCGAAAATTAGAACACCACGTACCCTTTGGTACCCCAGAACACCACAAATTAACCCGTTGATTTTTGCAAAAAAAAAAAAAAGTTTGGAATATGTAATTATGCAAGGTTCTAATGATATAAAATACCCAAGAGCCCTAACCGTACCCTCATTTGTAAAATAAAAGTAATATCGATTGAATAGAATTAAAATTAGTAATATTTACCTGAAATAGTGTTAGAGACTGGAGACTTTAGAAAGTTTCCTTGCAGATTTTGCAGTTTTTGTTGACCCAAGTTCCCTCCGAATTTTCTTGGTGCGAAAGAAAAAGCGGCACTTGAGGTAGTGGAAAACAAGTTTAGGAACGGTTTTCAGGGCATGTTCTTCGTTGCATCCCAGGGTTGTAATCTGAATTTTGAGTTCGCCTAGGCTATCCAGTGTGTCATAAAATATATCACCCCACATGCTACTGCTGGACAAAATCTTGGCACTCACTACACTTTCAGTTTGTTGCAACACATTCAACACGCTTTCGGAAGGATGAGTTAAATACGATTCCCCATAATCTTTCATTTTTGTGAATATCGTCACATCACTGTCTTTCGACGATTCACTACGTAGTAGATCTACACAGGAGGAGCAAGTAATGAATTTACGCGCTTGTTTTACTACGTAGCCTGCCAAGTAGTAAACAAGACAGTCCTTTGCTGTAACAGCACTTTTTAACAAGGGCAAATTTCCTTCCCACTCACATCCATGAAGGTAGTCATCGGTTATCACTACGTTCTCTCCAATTTTCCGTAAAGCAGCTTCTTTCCTTTCCTTGTTGGTGCATTCCGTGATTTTTGCTAATGAGCGCATCTGATTGACAAACGACGTGAGAGGGGGTTCTACTTGAGGTTCACAATTCGCGCTAGAAGAAAGCACATTCTTAACCGGAACGTAGACAGATTGTAACATGTGGAGATGCAGGAAATCGACGGTGGACGGATGATCATCGCATGAAAATGACCTTATAATTCCGAAATGCCTCTCCAGGGGATCCTGATTAAATTTAGCTGCCAGAATATACGTATATCCTACACTCCATAAATAATCAGCCACTTCTAATGCGCTCTGAATTGTCACTCGTAGAGATTCCAATGTTCTTTCAGAAGCGAAAGTATTTTTATAGTTATTCAGAAATTGCAGCATGTTCTGCAGAACGTTGTGGTGGAGCGAATCCTTGTAGAGGGCAGAGACCGGTGTTTTTGAATTCAGGGCATCGGCAAGGTCATTCATTTGTTTAGTAAATTCTTCCGTGTTTTGACTGTTTTCAAACCCCTCGCGGTTTATGGACCTGAAGAACTTTATAGACCTTGCCATGCTTGCACTAAACAACTGGAAAGCCAGTCGAGCATTCATCTTTTGAAAAGAGGTTGGGTCTACGTGACTTTTCGTAATTCTAGGGCACGACCTTATTCCCGCAAACTCAGAAGATGTGTCCACGCGAAGAACTTGTCTATAGAAGTTAAAGTTTATTTCCTTTTCGTTAAAAAGTACTGAAACTTTGTTGTGGAAATGATTGCGAATACACTTTAAAATATGAACTGCATCGGAGAAAACCCAAATTTTTCTTTTTTGATCTGTTGGACTAGGAATGGAACAACTAACTTTTCCTTTTTTCCCAGATATTCCCAAATGTCCCCAAGCACCCTTATTTGATTGACTGCCATCTGAAGTTAGCCCAATAACTTGAACGCCAGCTTGCTCCAACTGAATAATTACTTCAATCAAAATTTTTGCCAGAATATCAGACGGTGTTGAATTTCGACTCGCGTACACTGCAACAGGTTGCACCCAGTTACATAACAATGGCACGAACATAAATACCAGGGCGTGATTAGCGAGGCAGTTCTTTTGGTTATCTGGGGTGTGATCCCCCAAATTAACAAACCCGTCAACTTTAAGCGAAGCACTATTAAATGTCACTTCCTCTCGCAACTTGACCTCGTCAAATATCAAAACACCTATCTTTTTGTTAGCATCAGCTTCATTAGCAAAGAAGTTCTTTAAGGCAGCTATTGCATGTGTATTAACTCCATAAGAACATTTCATACCCTTCAGAAGACGTCTCAAATGAACCACTGACGGAAGGGGCAGGAGATCATGTTTCATGCAATGTTTGTAACCCTTTGGTGATTTAATATGCAGCAACAAGCTTTCCAATAAGAATTCATTGGTATATCGCATGCCTCGCGAATCTTTTACCTGGCACTTTTTTATCATCATATCAAGGACTAGTTTTTGTTTCTTACTCAGAAACTTTGAATCATTTTTGCATTCAAAGTTGTTATGCTGATGTTTTCTAATTTTACTACCCAATGCACACAAATTAGCCTTAGTAACAGATAATTGAGTTTTTAATCTTGATAAACGTCTATTGGAATTCTTTAATCTTCGATTTATAACATCTATCTTGTGTTCTAACTTTACGCAATTGTTGCAGTCAGAATTAATCCTGACATCAAATGAAGAATTTATTGTTGATGGGGTTGAAGTGTGTGTGTCACCATTTTCGGTTTTGCTTTGAACTGGTGAATGGGCTGTTGTTCTTGTAGTAGGAAGTTTCCTTTTCTTTCTGTTTACTGTTAAATATTTCGGCAAATGTGGAAAAATGTGGGGTACAGCATCTGATGTTAAACGCCAGCGCAATCGTGGAAGTTTCGTCTCTTTACCATTAATTACAAAGCTATCGGATTTTACAATATATTCCTCGCAAAAGTGAGCGTCACAAATGTAAGAACGTGTTGTTAGCTTTCTGTCTTTTCTTGGAACAGCTTTACACCACTTTTCAAAACTGTCTTTCTCTTTTGGTGGAAGAAAAAAATGTCTTACCTCCTGACAAGTTTTATATCCTGATTTACAACCCGGGACGAAACAGCAAGGCATTTCGCTGATATCTTGGTAGATTCACACCTACAACTCACATAAACACAACAAAAACAAACTCACAAACTTTCAATTCCACAAATCCACACTACAGTATTGTTTCTGTCCGGTAGCTTAGATCTTCTAGCGATTGCAGCGCCGTAGTTTCACTAGACAACCATAGCGCCAACTTGGGGCTATGTAAAAGCATGGGCGCTGCTTCAAGTGATAACACTTCTCCTTCTACACGTTATGGCTCAAGTAATGGCGAAGCCAAATGGATGTATCGAAGCAGCTCGTTCGAGGTTGTCTACTTTATAATTTTGAGGTGCGTTTTTCAGCAGCCGAATCAAGTCAGATAATACGCCAAGTCTTCAGGAATGATGCTCTGACTGAACACACCGTCAGACATTGGTTCCAGAAATACTTGTCGGGAGATTTGTCCCTCTGTGGTGAACCCCGCAGTGGGCGCCCACAGGCTCTAAATGAAGAGACCCTTAAGGCAGCTATAGAGCAGGACAGCAGAAAAAGCTGTGGTGAGCTACCTGATTGCATAGAAATTTCTGAATAAACCGTCAGACTTCACCTCCACAAAATGAGCAGGTGCGTACACCATCACTGTCTGTAGCCAATTTAAGAACCAACAAGTGACAGCCTGTTTGTAGTTGGTTTCCCGTCACTGCAAAATACCCATATTCGATCGTGTGCTCACCAGTGACGAAAAGTGGGTCCTCTATGAGACTCCCAAGAGCGCCAGGCATGGGTTGACCCTGAATGATCTTGTGCTTCACATCACAAGACCACCCCAACACCCACACCAAATTACGCTCTGATATGCTCTTAAGAATCTAACAAGAGCGAAACATTCGTCAGGTGTAAGAAAATATTATATCGTATAAATGACTTGACTCGGATAAGTAATATCCCCATAAGAATCTGAAGTAACTGAATTCCATGCTTAAGATACTTACAAGGGAGGGTCACAATATGTTGTCGCTGAGTCCGAATTAAACAGAGTGCATCTGATAGAGGATGGTGAGATATGGACATTATCAAAATTTAAGTTATAGTGGTCTTTGCTTCTAGACTGAGTATCGTGTGTTACTCTTTGTAACCACTGAGACACTTAATTGAAGAGAGCCTTACAACGTCATTAGAATATGATTTGAATTCTCAATTTTAAGTGTTCTTCGATTAGCAATAGAACTCGAATCAATTTATTCCTTCTTCTGACGCATTACTAATACTTATTTAGTTATTACTATTTAGATATCGATATGAGAACATTCAGAGTAGAATTCTTTCAACACTTAAGCCCAGCAGCCTGAAAGCAAAATATATACAATCCCGCTAGTAGCATAACTATCATAATCCAGTCAAGACAAGAAGAAAGAAGAATGTATGGGAGTTAATCATTGCAATAATAATAATATCGGGAACCAGATTCACTTGGAACCAGGCTAACAGAGAAGGCTGACGAACAATATTAGAGGAACAAAAATGTATTTTTCTAGAAGAGTTTTGTATATGCAACTAAAATAAAGCATTACTGGGATTCAGACAAGTCATCAATTATAAAAACTTCACTCAAACTCCTGATTAACTAATCTAATAGAATATATTTTATTTACAAATGAATACATTGAGTTGAGACTACACTGCCAGAGGTTAGGGCGTCAATTATGCATATGAAGATATTAATATATGAGACCTTCGATAGCCCAATTGTGATCATATTATTTATTTATTATTTAGTACACTTACGATACATTTATTATTTAGTACATGTACCTCATGCACGATAGTAACTAATAATTAATTAAGGCTTCAAGTTACCTTATCAAACTGGTACCACGGGAGCCAAGAACCTGCCTTAAAATCGGTTACGCTTGTTTTAACGATTAATAATGACAAATACAACACACTCAAGTGACAGCGGCAAATTATGCTGAAATTAGGACATATAGTTTATTAGGCATCGCTTGGCGCGAGATTCTAGTCTAGTGGATATATTTATCGTATCAAGTCTTCTTTTATGTTAATTTGAGCTTTCGATAGCGCCTATGGCCCTGGTGGCCTTATATTTATTACTTTATAATATTTATTTAGCTAGAATCAGGATGTAGCAAAGAGACTTCGTGCCTCTGGTAGTGAGAGAAGTTACAGAAAGCAAACACATCAAATACATCTGGAGAATCAGCTTTGTCACTCTACCTATAAATTATATTCATTAGGTAGGAGGCAATATTTGAAATTCAGGATTTCGTTGAGAGATATGTGTTACTTTATAATTTAAAATCCTATCCTTCCCCAAACGATCTTAGTTACAAAAATGATTAATTGTCCCAAACGTATTTTTGTGTATGTGTTCATTCTTATAATCGGTAATCTTACAGTCGAGAGATAAAATATTGAACATTTATCAGTTCTTAAAAATCACTGCTTTTGGAAGACTTAACGAGAAGCGGGTGGTATTTACTTAATATTTGGCGAATTTCGACGACTGGCTTTACGAATATGAGTTACTTGATATTAATGCAGGAGCGACGTTGCTTACGACCCACGCCGAACTCTCCTGGGATAGAATATCGGCTTATTCCAAGAGCCGATATGGATGGAGCCGGAGCCGGTGAATGCTGTCTCCTCGACGAAACTCATATTATACTGTTCAAAGACTTACCAAGACTGACAACGCTTCTGTATATCCAACAGATCTTAAAGTCGAGTTCAAGACCATCCCTCCTTTGCGGTGTAGCTCACCCGTTCAAAAGGGCCAATCACGCTCAACCCTTCCATGGGTGTTCTACTCTCTTGCGCAACTAGAACTTTCCAAAACTGAAAACAAGACCTTAATCGCTTTCTACCAGGATTTTGTAGGCTAGCACGATACAAAGCACTTATAAATACATACGAAATATTTAACATATAAAAATTATTGTATCACATTTACTACTTTATCGTTGATTTTTTTAAAGAAAGAAATTAGTACAAGTACATATATTTAAATTCAATATCATTGATTAATTAAAAACTTTCATTTAATTCTGTCCTATTTTGCTAAAAGATTTAAAAAAAAATACATGATAATTCATTCCTAGTAACACGCAGGCTACTAGGTGTTACAAGCTGCGATAGGCAACGGCGGAGCGGCTGTATGGGGAGCGTATCCTTGATATTCACAGATGTTAAATTAAAGATATATCCATGGTGCTTCAGAATAAATAGCGTTACTTTCGGGAGGTGATTCTTGACATAGAGAAAGTATAAACTGTCCTATGAATATGAATAAAATTCCGCTTCCTTTTGGAGATACAGCGTTTCAAGCTTTGAGCCCAAAGTTGACGCCTAGTAATGGGATAAAAGTAATAATTTCCATTAAGTCTGAAACGACGCTTTGAATGAAAATTTGTTTCTAGCAACATAGGGTACATCAGGAGCGAAAAAAACAGTTAAAAATTTTAAATTAGCACTACGTCGTGTTATTGGACATTTGACATCTTCTAGTAATGACAAAGAACATTCTTAAAGCACACACCACAATGTTGCAAATTATGGATGAGACCGAAAGGTTTTCGCAATCTTATACAAACTACTGGTCAGTCTATCCGAAATCTTTAGCTTGGTTGAATGACCTCTTTAAAAAAAATAAAAAATATGATATGTATATCCCTTATATAAGAATAGTTCAAAACAGGTATTCTTTTATTTCTTGCCCCATCAATTAACGGCCACCGTTTTTGCAGTCTTTTACAAAAAAATTAATATCTCAGCCCGGGTTTATCATAGGACATTAAAACAAAAAAACATTTCTTTCTCTAAAGTATACTTGACGATTTTAGCCCTCTGCATGAAAAGCCTATAACGTAATTGAAATGGTCAAAATTGTGTTCAAATGTGATTGTCAGAACAGAACAAATTCTTGTTTTAAGGGTGTGTTTTTGCATGGAAGAGATTGAATATCAGCATTGATTTTAGCACACTATTACAGATTATAGTTTATTGATTGTATATAAAATATTAAGCTAATATGCGGTTTCTTATTTATTTTGTGAATTTTTGAATTTTTGTTTAATAGGATATGCGTATTGGATGTCCAATATCTTTGGTGAGACAAAATATTAAAATATCATATGTTATATAATTATGTAAGGAGAACATATTGTTGATATTAGAGTCTCAACGGAGTTAAAATTTGAAAAATGGGGATTAATAATGTTTGTGCGTGCGGTGATAATTATGTTTACAAAAGCGCGAACGAATATTATTTATCCACAATTTGCATATCTGCAACTCAGTTCAAACTTAAATTTAAAGGTTCATATCTTATGTAATTTCTTCTTACACCAGTACACAACGTGCGGAAATCTTATATTTCTATCTGGTCCTACGCCGGAGGTATTGGGCCTCCAAGGCTCGAACGAGCTTTATTTATCCCCAGTTGGCAAATAAGTAACCCGTTCAAACTCGAATATTAAAGTTAAAATTTCTACCATACTCGTATGATCTCCTTATACAACTGTATATCATGTGAAAAATATATTTTTATATTATATTTCACCAGAGATATCGGGCTTGCATAAAATACGCATAAACTACGAATTTTTGGATTCTCAAAAGTTCGTGAAAAAATTAAGAAACCACATATCAGCCTTCATATTTTGTGTGCATGTTAATGTGTGACAGTATACAAAAATGAACGATGAGATTCCATCACTTCCGTGGAAAAAAACAACAACCATAAAACATAAATTTATTCTGTTTTGACAATCACATTTGGATACAATTTTTTAGAGGTCAAGCAACGTATCTAAACGGTTTCAGATGGACTGACCAGTAGTTTGTATAAAATTGCGAAAACCTTTCGGTCTCATCTATAGTTTGCAACACTGTTGTGTGTGCTTTAAGTATCTTCTTTATCATCACTAGAAGATGTAAAATACCAAATAACGCCACGTAGTGCCATTTGAAACAAAATAAACTTTTATACCTGCTTGGTAACACAGACAAGCTGGTGTTTTCACTCCTGATGTTCACCATGTTGCTAGAAGTAAATTAGATTCCTACAAACAGAACTTTCATTCAATGCATCGTTTCTGATTTATTGGGAATCATTACATTCTTCCAATTACTAGGCGACTTTGGGCTCAAAGTTTGAAACGCTGTATCCCCAAAACCAAAAGGAATTTCACCCACGTTCATAGGACCTTTTTTTACTTCTTTCTATGTCGATAATCACATCCCAAAAGTCATGTCCTTAATTCTGAATCACCGCGTATATATCCTTTATTTAATATCACTGAATTTTGAGATTTCGCCCCCTATAGCTCCGCTCTCTTGTGTCCATCGCACTTTAAATCTTAGTATTGTTTAAATCTCACCATCCTCTATCAGATGCACTATATTTGATTGGGATCTCAGCGAAAACATACCGTGACCCTCCTTTGTTAGCAACTTTGCAAAGGGGTATAAACGTTTCATCCGAGATATATTTGTGGCAAATCATGATGAAGTGTACAAACTTGGCAGTTCTCCGGAAGAAGCAGGCACCAAACTGATTCTCCATGTTGTCAATGCTACACATTCGAAGTTATAGTGTTACAATCGGTCGTTGATATCCACTCACCGGGTGGTGGCGTCGTTATTCTTGCTATTGGTCTCATAGGAACTAGCCACAGAAAAAAATAATCCCGATTGAGCAAATGCTTGAAAGCATTAGTGCCTGCTAGGTTTACACGCCTTCATTGGTTGCGATACAACAGGATGTTTTTAGGCAAAGGTATACTGTTTTCGGAGAGTCTTTCAGGCATGTGATTCTAAATTTTGCAAGCGTTTCCTGAATTGGGAATGGATACATTTACAATCTGTTGAAGAATTTTTCAAACTTTTGCTTGTAAATTATATTTGCTATATTCAACAGTCAGGACAGTGGCAAAAGTAAGATTGAACATTTTCCAAAAGAAATTCACAGAATCTGAGTAGATGCCATCGATTGTGTCTGGCCTAAAACTGTCTATTTTACGGACTCATTACAATGCTTGATCTGGAACAATGATGTGGTATGGTGTGTTAATCCAGATATTCAGTCACCTGAGCAAAGTCATGGGTAAGAAATGAGCAACGGTGAATTACGTGTAGTTTCAAAAATGGCAGAGATGTCATCAACACCAACCGAAATATTGGAACTTATAAAATGTTCTTGCAAAACAAAGTGCTTTTCTAAGTTGTGTTCGTATCGCCGGGATAGTATTCCGCGTGTTCACATGTGCGTGTGCACAAACGACGAATCTCACAAGTGGTGTTGTTGATTCAGATAATGATGAAGACATTGGATGAAACAAGAAACAAGGCTCTATATGTTCACTGAACGCTGTTCTTCTTTATCATTTATCATTCCTTTATGATATATCCAAATATATCCATTAAACCCCACCTGTAGTAACAAAAGAAAGTATAATGTGTTGAATTCATATTAATTTTTGCTTCGGTGTTTATATATATTCGTCTTTCTGGTTCAATTCTAAGGAGTCGTATTCTTCTTATAAGTATGAATGTAACACTTTCTCACACTCATTCGTTTTTTATTATAGTCAGTCTGTACAATACTGCACTATGTATTGTATTAAATACATAACAATAATGTAGCATAAACAGTTATAAACACTGTATCATATAAAAATCATATCTTAAAACATGTCAACAAACTTAACACGAAATATCGTTTATATGTTAATTTTAGGTCAGTGCGCGTATTAATTACAGATTTTGTCCATATTTTTCTTTATTTGTATAATACAATGGCTGATACAAGTAAAATAGAAGCAAATGAACAGGTCTACGAAATTTATGCAAAATCAAACATATGAAACATTTACGTCGCTTGGTATCATGAGAAATATTCCGCCAGAAGTAGTTAATTATGTCTATATATTCCAAGTTTAAAGTTTCTCGACTACGTTAATAGTTAAGAACTTCTCTGACCTGTCGTAGTAGAGAAATTCCAAGTTTGGTGAAGATAAGGACAATGGTATGGGAGTAATCTGAAATAATACATTATTGCAGTTGGTTTGCTACTGTGATAAGTGCGCAACCTGGAATATAAATCTGACATTTCTCAATTCCAAATGCAAAAGTATGTAATGTTTGGAATGAATCAATGGACGAGTGTAAATTTGTATAAATAAATATATTTTTATAAGATGACGTTTAAAATATGTTGGCAACACTGACAACTTGAGTGTTTGGGGACAGTTACCTTCACAGTATTTTACTATTTGTCGATTAATGTTTATATCAAGTTTTGTTTGGATGTCCAACAGAATGGAAGCAATTTTGAAAAATTGCCTTTTGAAAGTGTTGTAATACAGACAACTAGGGTTCAATAGCCGACCCGCAATACGAAAATATTGTATTAACCTCGGAGGCATGTATCCTGTATGTGTGCAAAGTTTCAAGTCGATTGGATGTGTGGAAGCAGGTCAAATTAGCTTACACCATTTCACGGTAAAATGAAGCTTACAAAAACATTGAAAATAGTTGTATGAATTTCCCCCGACCCTCCTATACCCTGTATGAGTTGTAGAAGTGCCAACATATGATTTTATGCTCTTTAGGATACCACTTAATAAGTAAAACAAACCACAATGTTGTATCACAAAATTCTCACGGAATCCTATATTTAACTATTTGCTTCCGCACTATAAGTCATAAACCATAGTTTTGAGAAAACGAAGGAAACGGAATTGTAATTTCGCAACTCATAAACAATACTGAAAAAGTAATGTCAGGATTATGTACTGTTATGACAACTAATAACGAGGAAAATAAAAATGCGTGAAATCATGTATTTCCCAACTTGTTAATAGCCATATTGACGATTATCACTAATGCTCTTCACCAATCTAAAGAAGACTCATTTTTATTCTAGAAAAACACAAAACTTGTTATGTATTTCACTTGTAAGTCGACAATATATTCTACTTATCTGGTTAGTTCTATTTAAAAAAAAACTTGAAAAAAGAAAACGGGTAATACTTCAAAACTTCGATAATAAAACTAATTAATGTACGAAAGAGATATTTAACCAGGGAACAGTCAAGCTGTGCCTCTTTTTCGTTCGGATATCGATGACCCGCTGAACTCGAGTCGCGACTCGGTCAGAATTGAGTCGAGTTGAGTTGCTGTTCGAAGAGATTTGAGTTGAGTGGAGTTGGTGCTCAGTACCTGTTCCAGTCGACTCGAGTCGGTGCTAATTAGCTAATCGATATACTGTTCAATATCCACTCGAGTCGAGTCAAGTCACTACTCAGCATCTACTTCATTATAGTCGAGTTGGTGCTTAGTGGAACTAGATTCGAAACGAGTGGCTACTTAGTATCTTCTATAGTAAGTGCTATAGTTTGAGTCGGAAGTGAAAGATCTTGAGTAGAGTCGGTGTTCAAAGGAACTGGAGTTGAGAAACCGGTTGCGGTAGGAAGCCAGACCAATATTGGAGGTTGCTGGACGAATTTTGTGGTAGTGAGCGAGTGAGAAGGTTTGAAGGAGAGTGCTGTAAATTTATTTTATAATAGTATTTTTTCATTCTAGTCTATGTTGATAGCATTATTTTTATTTTATTCTATTTTTTTAACATGGCTGTTAATAATTATAGGAATATTAGTAGGAGCCGAGTGTATAAACAAATGCGATAGACGAAAAATAATGTCGAATTTCTACAGTCTCCAAAAGTTCCTTGGAAATTAATTCCTATTATTTAAAATCAATCAAAGAATCAAATCTGGGTGATAAGTTATAGTAATGAAATTCATTTCCTGCAATTGATGATAGTAGTTAATTTGTGTAGAATTGATTTGCCTGTATTCTTAAAACATGTCCACAATAATATTTCAAATGTTTACTTGGAATCAATAATTTGGACTACTTTCATTTTTATCAGTAACAGAGTGCATTTTATTATTTGTTCAGTTATGTAAAAGAATGACTTAATTGAACGTTGTTACATTCATGGGCAGTATTGTCCTTATCCCAATATGGTAGTATCCAATTAATTATAGATTTCATATTTGTGATATAAAAAATCAGATTAATTATTCGAGCAATATCCACAAAACGGTTCATCGAACCGTAATAATGAATAATTGAATCCTCCAATGATAAAACAAAAGAGAGTCAAAATTATCCATTTTTCGCTTTTCTTCCTTGAATATGTTCAAGAGACTATGTTTGGTCGAGCTACGTAAAAAGGAACCATTAACATTTCGTTCATAAAAATTATGTACCATAATATTTTCAATACGTGTTAAAATGTACTAAGTCACTGACAAAGTACCTGGTGTAATGTTTCGTCTCATCGATAAACGTGTTGTCTGAATTAAGTAGATATGTTCTCGAGGGTTCAGGTCTTATGTCCATATTTTCGTAGTCTTCTTGTTAATACACTGTTTAAGCTAACGCAATACAAAGGCTCATTATATTCCCCAACTTCTCCCCAAAATTTATTATCTATTACCCGGAAAACACATTTTTTATAGTGCCTATCAGCACTTAGAGGATACAAGATTTAGAAAAATATATCAATATGCACTTTGACTCAAGATACTTTTATGATGGAAATACTGACTTTCCTAAAAGAGAAAAATATTTTCAAGAAAGTGGAAAGCACAAATAACATTATTTTGTTATCATTATACAACTAACTGCATACACATTTGTAACATTGTTTAAAGTGTTTATTTAGGTAGATTTCGAAGAAAAATATACCTATTGAGATCGATACGATATGAAAGTATATATATAGGGAGGAGTTGGTCTACTGCTCCCACGCTGACCAGACGGGTTGGGAGAGGAGAGCCGAAGCTCTCACTGTGATCGCCACTGTCTTTTATTCACAGCAGCTCCTCAATTGTCCTGCTCCTGCGTAGCCTAGTCGGTAGCGCGCTCGACTTCAGTGCGAGCGTTCCCGGGTTCGATTCCCGGTGGGGGCTCAAAAATGTCGGTGTTGACCCAGCATCGTGAGGACAATATATATATATATATATATATATATATATATATATATATAT
>JAGDQP010004244.1:24704-36359 GCA_022664845.1 Lepisma saccharinum
TTAACACGCTAGCGGCCATAATTTTGAAGACATTTCAACCAAATTTTTATATGTTGTTTCTAGGCTTAATAGCTCGGTTAAGTTCGTTAATGAGCAAAATCGGTAGCCATCTTGGATCCAAAATGGCGCTGAACCCATTGTTGTATAGAATACACAGCCTAAACCGCTGGGGCTATTGAAATCAAATTTGGCACAAAGGTACAACATCACTTTTTGATTACGAAAATGTTACCTAACGAGTTCAAAGACGCCATCTTGGATCCAAAATGGCGGAATAAGAAATCTATTTTCCATATCGTTTGAGCTAGAGATACGAAATTTGACATAAAGGTGTATTGTCACTAGTAGTTCAAGAAAATATTACGAAATGTTGAAGAAGTCGCCGTCTTGGATTCAAAATGGCCGCTGAACCCATTGTTGTATAGAATACGCAGCCTAAACGGCTGCAGTTAGAAATATCAAATATGGTAACTCTATACATTATCATTTGTACGTTACTAAAATATTACATGATGTATCCAAAGACGCCATGTTGGATCCAAAATGGCGGACCTGAAAAAACATTTTCCACACCGTTTGAGTTAGAGATACAAAATTTGGCATAAAGGTGCATTATGACGAGTAGTTTAGGGAACTATTACAACATTTGGGAAAAGTCGCTATCTTGGATCCAAAATGACCGCCCAAAATTCCATTTTGCACACCGTTTAAGCTGAATAAATGAGATTTTACTTGAAGTTGTACCATCACAAGTAGGTCACGACAATAGAAGAAAACTTTCAAAAAGTCGTCAACTTAGATCCAAAATGTTCGCCCCAAAACCCAATTTCCAAATCATTGAAGGTAGAGAAACGAAATTTTCTTTGAAGGTGTATGACCAAGAGTAGGTTACAATAAATGGGGCAAACCTTCCTTTTGGGGGGCGCACCCCCCGTGGGAGGGTACCGATGGATACCATGGTGGTGTAGTGCTGCAGTTAGATTTTGGTTATGATAAAGGATGCGCATCCTCTCAAAAGCACTGAAGTTGGGGGCGAACCCACTACGTGGGTTTGGGGGCAGCGCTCCAAGCGAAACAAAGCAAGTATATATATATATATACCCACATAGCAAAATGACGTCCCAGGGACATCTGACGGATCTCCTGGCAGGATATCGAGACGTCCGTAGGACGTCCTGTTTAAGTCCCGTTTACATCCATGGGATTTATAATTAATCCTTCGTATAACTATACGAAGGCATATCCTTCGTATAGTTATAATTAATTAAATAATAATAATAGTAAGGTCGATTTAATTTATGGAAATTCCAGGTAGGTAATCCCGCACGGCTTTCCGGGGGACATCCAGGGGACCTCCATACGGGATGAACTGTTTGTATTGCCCACAGAGTTATCCCACGGACGTCCTTAGGACATCGCTATGGGAGCTTGAGAAATCTGACGTTAATGTGATCTAAATGGGACGTCCCAGGGATGTACTCTGCTATGTGGGTATATATGTCTTGTGAGGTAGCATTAACATATTATCAACTACAATATTTGACGATGGGTCTTATCTAAAAAAAAAATTATACATGAATAACAGATAGTAATTCCTCAGGAGGAAACAATTAAAGTCTAATAACTCGTCACCTATTCAATCAGAAAACATTTATGATTGGGGAAAAGAAGTCCTGCGATGCGATGCGAAGACATCCTTAACTGCATGCTGCACCGCTCGATCATCAGGGAAGGTTTCCCCTGCCAAGAAGTTACTGATATGCTGGAAGAGGTGGGAGTCAGTGGAAGACAGATCGTGGGAACATAGAGGGTGAGGAAGTGTGTCATATTGCAACTCATGGAGAGCCTGAACCTTTCTTTGCACGACGTGTAGGCGGGTGTTACAGTTGATCGTACTTCTATGTTCTGAAAGAACGTATGATGTAGTCTGATGCATATTTTTTCTTAATTCTTCTTCTCCTCTCTCCACTGGCTTGTTCCTCTTCTTTATTGGCTGCATTTACTACTGACATTAGTTGTTCATATAAAGGATTCATGTATTTCTTCATTTGATTCATAGGGTTTGGTATTCAACTGGAACTTCTTCTTTTTCTACTTACTTCGCTGATTAATTTCAGGATCATCCTTAAATAGTTGACTACGGGTAGATGATCCCTGTTAAAAGGTAAACTGATACTGATTCTTCTCCTATCTGCTTCCCTTGGAATTCGTTGTTGGGGTGTAGGCAGTGTTCGATTTGCCAGGGGGATAGGGGGGATCTTCCCTGGTACGAGAGGATTTCACCCCCGGTTGTGGACTCTGAATATCATCCTAACCAGGGATATAATTCCCCCCCCCCTTCTTGGAAACTATGAGGTAACATGTTGTAGTACATCTATAAAACATTACTTCGATGAAAAGTCATTTGTTTAATATTTTAGTCTGAGGGATGACTTGTATTCCAATAGGCTTCTTTCGAGGAAGAAAGTATCTACACTCCGAACCCGAAGCCAGACAAAGTATGCTTCCTCCTCGCCTTCAACCATGAAAAACACACATCAGTGCGCAATAATAAAAGGTCAAAGATAAGAGGACAGCTTGTCCTGTTAGGATTTTACTCACATGAAAAGCATTTGATTTCAAGATTTATAGATTGTTGTGTAGCTTTGTTTCTTGTCACCAATTGCTCTCTGTGGGTGGGGGTGGGAGTCGCTACAGTCAAGATAGCAAAGCTGAGGAGTTATGCTTTCTTTTTGGCAAAAATTGTCGCAGAAAACAATCATATCAGGACAAAATGGTGGTATATTTTTACCCTCAGCAGGGTCTTCTGCAGTCTGTACCCATGAAAATCCATAAAAAAAGCTATGCAGAAAAAAAAACGACCAGAGATTCCAGAAGCTCAAGTACTGTTCATTCATTGTTCCAGTTAGTCTCGCCGATTCTGTTCCTGCTAAACAAAACAACTTAGACAAGTCATAAGACAGTCAACAGCAGTTCTGTCAACCTGAAACGGGAATTCGAGCAGGATGTAAACTTACAACTTGCCCTCTCTGGAAATTGCACAAATCGAACAGTGGGTCTCTCCAATGTCAATCCGGTTCGGGACTTCACGCAATAAACTTCTCGTGTGTTTGCTACTTTAACACGTAGTGTTTATTCTGGTCATTGTTTTACTAATCAAGTTATCTTACAGCTTTTCCTTTACGTCTACATCACTTGAGCTAGACGTTTAGATTATCATAGTAATCTGCGTAGTAGACGTCTGGGTTTGTCAACAACTATGAATTAAAATACCTCATGAATAATTACATCATATTATGAAAACCAATCTAAGGCGAATCTCTAGATTATAAGGTATTAGGTTTGTATGGGTCTATAGTGTATAAGTTCTTTTCTATATTTTCGTTGACTACGATTATATTATTTTCTTTACAGTAGCGTTGTGCTGTTTTTGTGCCAGTATTATACATTTCTCTTTTATTTTCTGTATACTTTGTAATATTTTTTTTCAATATTTTCCTAAGAAACATTGCATTATGTTCTTCATTTTATGTTCTAAGTTTGAAACTAGCTTTTTCTTAGCTTTGCTGAAGACTCATTTTCCAATTCTTTGCATTTATAATGTAGCCTTCATTTACTTCGGCACTACTGCTGTCTTTTCGAAACTAGTTTCGGTTTTGTTTCGCATTATATTGATGCAGTGACACATTTGTACTAGTAACTGTATTTGATAATTTGTACGGATCTTTCCTTGTATAGTAATGCATTTCGGGGTCTTTCTTTTGAGAAAATTTTTACTGGCTTCACAGTCTGTTGCTTGAGGCCTCTAAGTTCTCGTTTTATCGCAGTTTTGCTATAACTAGTAAGTAATGTATTTCGTTATGACCCACCGTAAATGCACATTTGCTTGATATATTGTTCCGGTCTATTCATATAGATGAACTTGTTACGTTTATTCTCTGCTTATATTTTTTTATTTATGAAAGTTTTACGGTCATAATGGAATTGTAATCAAAAATGTAATCAAGAATTTTAAATTGTATACGCTTTGCAAATCATATAATTACATTTCCTTATTATTTGACTCTAAATAAAGTTTCTCCTTTTCTATAGTGCTTCTTCACAAATCTCTTCCTTCTACTTCTTGTATTCCAATCTCCTATAGTATCTTTATATCTTACATATTATAACACCTTTCCAATATCGGGCCCAGAATATCTTGCATTATTTTGTTTTGGTCATCTGCTTCTTCTCTTGATTTATTAACGTTTGTCTGGTGTTTCTTATATTGTTTGATGATCCGTTCTATGGTACTGTTTCTTCCAATTCATGGGTGCAGTGATTAACTGATGAGTTCTAAATGTAGAATTCTGTATCTAATTCCTGTTTCTAATTTTTAATTTCGTGAAGCTGAATACGTTCCATTTCAGTTTAAGGTGGAATGAAGTCTAGGAGAAAATAAGAATATTATGTTATTTTGTTTGCACGAACAAAAATTGTATGTAAGATTTATATGCACTAAAACTACGAATCTATTAGTATGAAAATTGTTTATTTATCACGTTAAATATTATGCATTTTTATAGTAAATCTTTTGATGTTACGATTCGTAAATATATATCAATATTTAAGCACAATCGCAAGTAAAAATAAAAATGTTTTCGGATCAGCTTTTATTGGGTAGCAAATTATTGTATTTCTCAACTATTCTGAGTTAACTGTGCTTCAGGGCTGGGTTGCAAGGAAATACTTAAGTGTAAAATCTGAATTAAGTCAGACAATAGAGCTTTTGTACAGCTAAATTACGGGAGCTTTTAACTCTAGATTATCTACCATGCTAACTTTTTTGTTGGAAACATAAGATGAAAACTAGCTAACTTCTGAATCGTATTCCTAACATTTCTTTCAGTGATGTGTTTTACTTAGATTGTGTGGCCTGAGCCAAAGTTGCCTAAAGGTCTTACAAATTAAATTAAATTAAATTGAACTATTGTGGTTACTACGTTAGAATTATCTTTTTCTAATTTTCTGAAATCTGTTTCTTTATGTTTTTCAGGAACAGATAGAAAAGCGCAGAAATACATTAGACAAAAATAACCCAAGAAATTTGATTGATAGTCTATTAATAGAAAGTGAAAATGGAGCACGTTTTCCTCTATCAGGTAATCATTCAGCGACACTGGTATTACGGTAATATGTCGCATAAAAATATTTTAATTATATAGTTAGTTATAATGAGTATAAGCAGGCAACCGATAATCTAACACTAGTTTGATGATGAAAGTGTCTCTGAAGAATCGAAAGTTTTTTTTACACTATTTTGCTTCTAATAAAGATAGGAGAAGAGGAATACGATAATAATCTTTTAGAAATATCATATTAATATAACTTAGTCTTTTGATATACAAATGTGTCAGTATTTCTGTAACATTTATAACAATATAACTAGCCAGTAGGATTTTCAAGAATACGAAACGGAATTGAAAAATTGATACCGAAAAAGGGTAAGTCCAAAAAATAATTTGTGATATATTTGCACCTTTCTCATCATTAGAACTAACTAGCCTTGAAAAGTGAACAGGCTACAAGATTGAAGTAGTCGAACATACGAGAAAGTAATATTAGTCATTATAAGGCAAAAGGTTTTTTGCTACTTCATGAGAATACAATCTTTTGACTAATCATGATATTGCTCTTGTCTGCCAGCGACAGAAGGATATTCTATAGCTCTCACTGTATTAGGTTGTTTACTTTTGTACAACTAACAGTACAGTAAAACACTATATTTCAATTTTATGTTATATTGTTACATAAACATATATGCGTACTGGTTAATCGATTAGGTAAAACCGTTTAAACAGCGTCTTAACTTTATGCTATTCTAAAGAGGAGAGTATAAATGTTAGTGATTGGAATCTTAATTTGTTTCAAATCCATAATATAATGCTTTAAATATGTTTAAAGAGGTATAAAGACAAAAATACTCCTTAAAAACCCTCTACGGAAGTCTTTTTTTTTTCGTTCTGTTTCTCTGTCTAAAACTACAGGCTCATAGGGGTCATTCAATGTCAATTCCACACATCTTTTCTACCTCACCCTCTCAGATATTTTATAATTTTTGGTTTATTGCTAGTAGCCGTTGAGAATATTAAAATTAATTTATTTAAGGATTTTTTTTTTTTACTGACTGGTTTTCTTTCTGTGAAAGTTCAAAAATCACAAGAAAGTCACATTTTTAGCTAGAGAGCTCGAAAAGCACTCATTTTAAAGATCTTGTAACAAGCTTTTATTTGATATGAACTTGATAGGGTTGAATAATAAAGATATTAATAAAGATTTATTTTCTCCAAATCGGACATCTCCATTTTTTTCAAACAATTCTTAAATAATGGTCATACCTACCTACACCTACCATGAAAATTTAAATTTGGGACGATAATGGGATCGTGAGATATAAAATATTTTCGTTATATACCTGGGAAAGAAAAGGTATTAGCGGCCCATATTAAGATAAAAAAAACTTTAGAAAACTTTGTATTTTGGGGCCATTTTAGTAATTAATGACTTCAGCCCGTCTCGAGCTGTTAACGTTTTAAATCTACAAACATCCGTGCCCTAGTCCGGATTTGAACCCGGAAACAAGGAATTGACACCTCAGACCGAACGGCTGCCAAGGTTGACCCCGTATTAACAATTTGAATTATTTATGGCTTTTAGTGTTAGGCATCTATGGCTCAGGCTGGGAGAGGGAGGTGAAAGGTGTAGTAAGAAATTGGTCAGTGCTTAAGTTCAAGATACCAACCCGATATTCTGCTGGTGTGACTGAAGAAACCCCTAGGTCCAAATTAAGTTTATTTTACTATGGACTGATATACATAATGGATGAACACATGTATCCTATTCGGGCACGTAATACTGAAACCGGGACTTGGATTCGTATCTTAGAAATAGAAACTGAGGACTCGGATCTGGTACTTGGAACCGGGTACCCACCCGTATTCTGGATCCTGGTACCCGACTTCAGTATTCATATTTGGATACCTGGTTCCAAGTATCAGATCCGAATACTCAATTTCAAATTTCAGAATACCAATCCTGGTCCCGGTTCCAATAATAAATAATATTCTTATTGTGAACCTATTGTTCCTCGTCAGTCGCAAAAGACAAATATCTGGTTGATACATTAAACTTAAGATCTAGGCGATTCTTACTGCATTCTTTCCCCTCCCTATTACAGCCTGAGCTATAGATGTCTAAAACTAAAAGTCATAAATCATTCAAATTCTTAATATGCAGTTGTCAATCTTGGTAGCCGTTAGGTCTGAGACGTCAGGCTAGCAACTCCAAGGTTCCGGGCTCGATCGAATCCTGATTAGGACAGAGATGTTTGTGGAATTTAAAAACTTAACAGTTCGAGAGAGGCCGAAGTCATTAATTACTAAAATGATCTAAAAAACAAAGTTTACCAAAGTTTTTTTTAAATATTAATGTGGAAAGCTTATGCATTTTCTTCCCAAGGCATATAACGAGATATTTTATATCTTAAAATCCCATTATCGTCCCAAATTAAAATTTTCATGGTAGGTGTAGGGAGGTATGACTAACATATATGATTGTTTTTAAAAATTCGAGATGTTCAATTTTGAGACCTTTTTTTTTTTTAATTTTGAACATACACAATTTTGTGCAACCCTTTTGAGTATCATATCAAATGATCGTTTATTACAAGAGCTTTAAAATGAGCTCTCTCCAAGTTTTCTTGCACGAACCATTGCTGAGTAATAATTATTTTTTTATTCTGTAAACTATAAATAAATAAATATAAAAAAAGAATAATTTTTAATACTCTTAACGGATAATAACAATAAACAAAAATCATAGAAATTTGAGAGGATGAGGTAACATTTTGTTAGAAAGTGTGTTGATTTCACATGGAATGAATTGAGACGATACTGGCCATTTTAACAGTGATAGGAACCACTCGAGGAGAGAAACTGAATGGTGCTTGCTACCCATTACGTCAACCAAAAGTGTTTATTTATGCACAATAATTAGTTTCCAATAGACAAAATTTAACCAATTACGTCGAGACGACTGAACAAATTTCTATGTTTTGTCATATGTAATGCAATACCGTCAAGATTTTAAGCATACAAGTGATAGTTTCTGAACACTCTTTCCCTGATAACAATATCAAAAATCACATTCAGGTATCAAGTAGAAACGGATGAATATGTTTCTGCCTAATTTAGAATGATTACGCAAGGCACTGTTCTCAGGGGTTCAAGAATTTCAATATTTTTATAGGAATACCATTTTCATGCATATAAACTCATATTAGCGAAGAGCATGAATCTGAGCCTATTTCAACCAAATTTAGTACATAATGTTAGAGGCCTAACAAGAGTTTAGGTAAATTAAAAATATCAACTGATTTCCATTTCCACTATATCGAAACTAAAGAGTGAATCCACGTAAAATAAGCGAAATGATCAAAGGTTAGGTTGCTTCTCGACATTTGTATTAATGTTTTAATCGTTATTAGTGACCTGCTTTAAAATGTTTAAAAAAATAAACTCATCTCCCACTATCTTGGATTTAGGGACGTATTTCGTAGCCACGGCGCATAACCGTAAGGATTTGCAATGTTTTGGCAAGCAATTGCCATCCTTTGAAAAATAGTGTAAATCCTATTGAACATAAAAGTTTTAGTTTTCACTGTACTAAACTAGATATAATGGTTTGTCGAAAAATATACGAATATTGAAAATGAAACTTTCATTTTGTGGTTCAGAATGGTGTTTATGTTACGAGGTGTCAAAAACGTGATACATATTTTAAATGCGTAGAATAATTTAAGAGATCTGGAATCATTTCCTTCGAACTCAGCTCCCAAATATCTATAGATTGTAACTTAGAGGAAAACTTTAATGTAGTTACTAACAAACATACAGAATCTAAACATTATCATGTTATCCAGTGCTCCCTCGTGTAAGTGGCCCGGGCCATTGCGCCTCTTGGTATTCAAACATAACAAGTAATCACATCACTATAAAGTTCCCAGAGTTCTTCAAGATCTCAAAGAACCCCCACTAAATGCATTTTAGCAATATTTCTTAAGATTCTACAACACAAAAGATACCATCATGGGCTACTATTTCTCCGATAATAAAAAGGGTATCTAAGTCGTAGCAAAAGTGACGACGACTCCTTTAAGTCATGATGGGGCACATACCAAGTTCTACCCAGTTCTTGAAATGAACTGAAAGCATACAAATTACCATACATTTGACCAACATTTCTTGAAATTCAAAACCCACATGCCTTAGCTAAGACCTATGTCTTTAGTCAGCAAAGTTTGTTGAATCAACAAATGTTCAGTGTTTTTAAAAGTCAATGTACCCCAAGGGCGCCGATCCCGGGGGGCTTTGGGAGCCTGCCCCCCCAAAGTTGAACTGGGTCCCCCTAATGGGGGGAGCAAATGATAAGGTGAAGTCGGTTCTCCTATTTCTATAGTACATGGTATAGTCATTACTTTTCCCCTTCTACTAAGCTTATCTCCCTTTGGAAAATCTATTTCATTGATAAATTCCTCCCTGAAACTTGTGTGCTACAGTACTTATATAAATTACATCACGTATAATAATACCCCACGCCTGACTAAAGGAGTTAATTCCTGCATTCCTTGTGTTTATTCTGGAGTTTCGTGCATAGCATCGATAAAGACCATTTAGTAAAGGAAAAGAAAAGAAAGAAAAATGAAAACGTATTTTCTGTCGTTTATCCCTCGGAACGCCAAGAACGGGTCAAAACCGACCCATACAGTCAAAATATTAGTTTTGTCCATTGGTCATTAAATGAAAGTTTGAAATTCTGTGTACTCCGCATACTGTCAGCAATGTAATCGCTTCATTTACACAGATACGGTATGCTTTACATGTGAGAGTGAGAGAGTAAGGTAGTTTGATTCTGGTAATTTTAATACTTTATATGTGTAAATACGTAAGAGACTCATGGTACCTTTATTTTTGTGCAGCCATGAACATGGTTACAAGGTTAATATTTTGTATTAATTTTTCTGTATTTTTCATTATTCTGTAATATCTACTTGCAAAAATAAAATACAATAAATAAATACAATACAATGCAATAAACACTATACAATGAATATACCCATACTCTAAAATACCTTGGTTTTGAACAAGTACTTTATTTTACAAGAGAAATATACATAATTCGAAAATGACTCATCTTGACGTTCCGTGAGATTAAATTATCTTGGCGTTCCAAGGGTTAAGGTTCATTCATCGTGATTTTGTCATATACAAACATAATTTAAGAAAAAGAAAAAATATACAAGAAAAATAAGAGACAAGAAGAACTCACACAAAAGTAGGAATAGACGTGCACTTGGAAATATATCCTTTAAACTGCTGTTTGGATGCAATTATTGTTTGCCGTTAATACCGTAATTTTGAATGTCTAATACAACATATAGATGGGAAAACTATATACAGCGGGAAAAAAAGAATTTGGACAAGTTCGACAAAGAGGAAATCAGACTATCACACGTAAAACATGGACCATTTCGAAATCTCTTGCCCTTTTATGATAATTTGGATACCTTAGATAGAATCCTTAAGAAATAACTACACCTGGAAGGTAACAGGCAACGAAAGAGTGGCGACTACGCACATTCATCGCAAAAAACAGTATTTAGACAATCCAATACTACTCTCGAAATAATGTTCTAGATATCCTTTTGTGTACAAGAACAGCCTACTTACTTGTTAGTGTATTGAAGCAATCCACACGGTGTTAGGCAAGCCAAGCTTGTCGTAAAGTCATGCTTTACTGTTGGATATATCATAAAGAAACGTAAAACAGAGCAATTATTGCGGAATAGAATCAGTTCTGGCCAACCAACAAAAGTAACTGCCCGGAATGAAACTTACATTCCTCATTCTGTGAACAATACTCAAAAAATTAGTGCTAAAGATTTCACTACTTCACTCGCCTAGAATATGTAAGTTAATGTTAGTAATTCATTGAACAACCCAAAATTTTTTGAAACAATTGGGATTTGGAATATGTGTATTCAGGGTATGAATACTGGCCACTCTATTAGTAATTACACAACCCCAAATCTTAACAGGCTCTCCAACATTTTTATCAGTTAAAACAATGTTCTGCTTTCTGAAAGCTCCATTCTTCTTTCGCCACACGTCCTGATATTCATGACCACAATACAAGTTTATCTTAGTCTCATCCTAGAAAAAAAATAACTTTTTCCAAAATTCCAGGCACTCATATTGATATTTCTTGGAAAAAGAGAACTTCTTCTTTCTGCTTTCTTCCGATATGTATGTTTCATTTCTGATTACACATCTGTATCCCATTGTTTTTGTTCATATCTACACATCTGTAACATTATCTTGCATATCCTATTCAAGTGAAGTAACCAAATCTTTAAAACTAATTATTTGAGTTTTGTTCACTGAATGAATAATGTAGGTTTCATTCCGGGCAGTTAGTTAGTTTCCTTAGTTGACCATAACGAATCCTCAATAATTATTCTGTTTTATGTTTCTTTATGATGTATCCAACGGAAGAGCATGGCTTTCCAACAAGCTTGGCTATGTCTCAGTACCTTTTACCTTCCGCACGTAATTTGAA
>JAGDQP010004244.1:41359-54426 GCA_022664845.1 Lepisma saccharinum
TTTAAAAGTTTAGGGTTGGCGGCCATTTTGAATTCAAGTTGGCGACTTTTTCAAATTTTTAAAAAGTTTTCTTAATTTGCTACCAATGATGTAGTTTCATACCAAATTTCACTGTTCTATCTTTAGCCGTTTAGGCTGTGTATTCTTTGAAATTTTAGGTTTGGCGGCCATTTTGAATCCAAGATGGCGACCTTTTCAAAATGTCGGAATTTTTCCTTTATCTACTTATCATCCTCTACCTTCATACCAAATTTCATGTTTCTAGCTTACTCCAAACACCCTAAACAATATGATGAGTGAGTCAGTCAGTCAGTGAGTGAGTGAGTGAGTCAGTTAGCCTAAAATGTGCAATTTCAGGGGTCCACAACTAGAACATAGTTTGAGATACGAATATGAAATTTTGTACATCTGCACATATTTACCATATCTCCTTAACGGCAAAAGCTCATATTCCTATCTTTAACATCTTTTTTCTTACGGGACCCCCAAATCGTCGATTTTGCCATAAACTCTTGTTCCTGTATAACATGCTTGAGGCAGTGCTGACGTTTTCTGACGTGAAGAACTTGGCTCATGCACTGCCGTGCATGTTGATTATCATAAACAGGCAAGAGATTTCGAAATGGGCCACGTTTTGCGTGTGATAAGTCTGCTTTTCCTCTTTGTTGAACTTGTCCAAATATTTTTTCTTGAACATGCCTGTCGGGATCGAGATCCGAGAATTAAAAGAAAAACAATATTTGTCCAATAAAGCAGTAGCGCGGCGGAAGGGTGAGCCGGACAGAAAGAGAACCACATTTGGGAAAACTGAATAACTTGTCTGCATAGACAAATATTAGTATATGTTATTTCCTAGGTTTTGTTTTCTAGTAACAGCAGAAACTTTGTTCTTATTAGTTAGAACATAATATGCTTTAGTGATTTTTTAAACGTTATACAAACATTGTTAAATTCTGTGATAGTTGGGCCTGGGGAAGTCTTCATAATGACTATATGTATAGCATTATATGTGTTTTTTGTTTTATGAATATACAATATTTTTCAAAATCTGAATTGGATTTGTATCATATGTGCCTTCTTAGACCCTCATCTAAAAAAAAATCTGAGTGTCCCCCCCACCACCAAGTTACAGAGAAATCGGCGCCCGTGATGTACCCGCTCCTCCTCTTTCCCGTAGACTATAATTATTTACAAAATGACTGCTTACTGGATGGTTCTATAATTTTAGTGAATATCTACTTTGCTCCCTCTAACATCGAACATTCACGCTGGGAACAAGGTCTCTGGTTTAGGTAAAGCCTTGACTGAACGAAGCATAATATAATAGCGTGAATTTAAAGCTCTGTCAAGTTGTCCCCATACAGAGTTATAGGATGAGACCATGTGTATTAGTTAGTGTATCGTCAATGCACACGACACTAACTTTGGTGCTTTAATAGGAACAAAGAGAGACAGAAAGAAAGACAGACAGAGAGAAAGACAGACAGACAGTGGAAGAGAAGAAGAGAGAGACTGAAGACAGACGGAGACAGAAAAAAATAAAGAGAGAGAAAACATAGATAAATAGAAAAGATAGACAGAGAGACAAAGAGAAAAACACATAGAAAGATGGACAGACATATATCAACACAGATATACACACTTATGCATACAGAGAAAAAGAGAGCCACAGAGAAAGACAGACAGAGCGACAGACATTTTCGATTCAATATTTTTGTTCAATATGAAGTTCGATATTTTCATTCGATGTTGAATTCCATGTTTGAATTAAATATTGAGTTCGAAATTTTTATTTCATATTGAGAAAATTATCAGCGCAGCGACGCCTAGCATTAATATTATTAAGTGTGGTTGACACGTAGGATGTTTTACTACAGCTGGTGTCGTAATGAATTTTGTGGACTTGGATAACACGTAGGGAATTGTTATTGAAGCTGTTACCGTTATGAATTTTATTAGGCGTCGGTTACACGTAGAGCATTATTATTAAAGCTGGTACCGCTGTAAATTTTTAGGTTTGGCTGAAACGTAGGGAATTATTATTGAAGCTGCTGTTATTATAAATGTAGCTAGGTCTAGGTATAACGTAGGGAATTAACTATGAAGCTGATACCAGTGGAAATTTTGTTAGGCTTGGCTCACACGTATGGAATTATGCTTGTAGCTAGTTCTGTTATTCGCTACACAGTAAAAAATAGTTGTGTTAATTCAACACAATGCGGTGTCCCAGCGTGACTACCACTTTTGTGTGTTAAATCAACACAACACATGGTGTTGATTTCGGTACTGGGATAAAAAAAAATACGGCTGCAGCAAGATTTGAACATGGATTGCTCAGTTAGAAGTCGAGCGTCTTATCGACTTCGCTAAATCGTCAGACAGGAAGAGCACTAGATTGAAACAATATAGAGGATAAAAATTCTTACTGAACCTCAAACAAAAACAAAGTTACTCTCACGACTTATGGCATGTTTTAATCACTTTTCCATTGGTCAATTATGGATCACAATCCCCATTTATTGAGAATATGTTCCATTTCTATGAAAGCAAGCGCAGCATTTGACATGTTACGATAAGAAAGCAGTAATGCTGCTGAAGTGTTTGGCTGTCGCCATCTTGCTTGCTTTCATAGCAATAGAATATTCTCAACGAATGGGAATTCTGGTTCTGAATTGACAAATAGGAAGTGATTAAACCATGTGATAAGTCGTGCAAGTTACTTAGTTAGTTTTGGTCATTCAGCAACATATATTTGAACCCATACGATGTTTAAATCTATAGTGTAATCGTTTATTTCAAATGTTGTTCAGTAAATATCGTTTGCATCTTGTGCGTTTTCTGTCTGACGATTTAGCGAAGTCGGTAAAACGCTCGACTTCTAACTGAGCAACCCATGTTCAAAACTCACTGCAGTCCTAACTTTTTTTTTCACAGTACCGAAATCAACACTGTATGTTGTGTTGATTTAACACACAAAAGTGGTAGTCACGCTGGGACACCGCATTGTGTTGAATTAACACAGCTATTTTTTGCAGTGTACCTTGCATGAGATTGCTTTTTATAATTGAGATTCTGCGCATGTTCAAAGAATGAGAATACTAGAACATTCGATGTTAAAATTTAGGTTTGAGTTCAATATTGAGTTCGATATTTCAATTTCATGTTTAAATGCAATATTAAGTTTGTATTTTGATTGCATATTTTTGTTTGATATTAAATATGAAACTTCAATTCGATGTTTGAACGTTCATATTTCAATTGTAGGTACAAAAAGTTTGTATCATAATAAGATTTTTCTCTCCCCAAATAACGGTTGAACGGTTTTTGGTATAGTCCGCAGCAAAAGCTTGTACCCACGTGTAAAATAACT
Source organism: Lepisma saccharinum (assembly GCA_022664845.1). Taxonomy (NCBI): domain Eukaryota; kingdom Metazoa; phylum Arthropoda; class Insecta; order Zygentoma; family Lepismatidae; genus Lepisma; species Lepisma saccharinum. The sequence goes on from JAGDQP010004244.1 coordinate 44,730, forward strand.
TTCAAATTAATTTTTGTATACTCACCACCAAAAGTTCGTACGCATATGTAAAATTTCTTCCCTAAATAATGTTTAACCTATTCTTCTAAGGTTGGTACTAAAGTTTCTACCCCTGTAAAAATTTTATCTAAATAACTCTTGAACAGATTGATGTACAGTCAGCACCAAAAGTTTGTACGCATGTGTGAAAATACATTTTCTATGGATTCTTATACAGTCAGCAACAAAAGTTTGTATTCATATGTAAAATTTCTTATCTAAATAATTTTAAACGGATTCTTGTACACTTGGCATAAAATGTCTGTACCCGTGTATATGTTTTCTTCAAAGAACTTTTGAACGGATTAACTGATTTCACTGGAGCTTTCTGTGAGTTTCACAAAATCGCATTACCTTTATTTTAAAAGAAATCGTACTTAAATATATTATTTGAATAGGTCTAACAAAATCCAACCTGACAAGAGGTGCAAGAAGAATTAGGTATGAACGAATTCTAAGAAAAATTGCTGTACAACTGTGAGCAAGTATAACAAAATCTTAGCTGGTAAGTTCTACAAGAAGAATCATGTGTGAACGAAGCCTAAGAAAATGTGCTGTACAACTTGTGAGCAGCTCTAATAAAATCCCAGCTAGCAAGTGGCGCAAGAAGAATTACGTGTGAGCGAAACCTAAGAAAATCTGTGGTAAAACTTGTGAGCAGATATAACAAAATCCGAGCTGCAAACAACTACAAACAAAATTACGTTTGAATGAAGCCTAAGAAAATCTGTGTCCGAAATGACAACAGCCGCAAGGAAAATTATGTGTGAACGAAGTCTAAGAAAATCTGCGGTTGAACCTGCGGACAGCTCTAACAAAATATGAGCTACCACAAGTTATGAGCAGGTCTAAAGAGTTCAAGCTTCCAACAACTGTAAGGAGAATTACGTGTGAACGAAGACTAAGAAAATCTATATCTGAGCTGAAAACAGCTGAAATGAGAATTTCGTGTGCGCCTAAGAAAATCTGTGGTTGAACTTGTGGGCAGGTCTAAGAAAATTCGAGCTGACAACACGTGCCAGGTAAATTACGTAAACTTTGTAAACTTTATTTTTATATGGGCCAGTCTAGTAACTTTGGACTTCGGCCCGTCACGATTCGTCCTTTAGCTGTTAAAATCCACACCCATGCCCCTGCCGAGACCTTGGAGCCGATGGCCTACCGCTGCAGACCGCTCGACCACCAGGTAAATTACGTGTTAACGAAGCCTGAGAAAGTCTGTGGTACAAGTTGTGAGCAGATCTAGTATAATCCTAGCTACTACAAAGAGAATTACATATGAACAAACAAATGTTTGTACTCATATTTAAATTTTCTTCTCTACATAACTATAAACGGATTGTTGCAGATTTATTCCGAAAAAATATTTTATGCCTACGTACAAATTTTAGCGCAGACTCTATCTGCTATGAATGGATTCTTACATATTTATTCCGAAAAGAAATGTTATGCCCGCGTACAAATATTTAGCGCAGACTGTACCTGTTTGTCTGTCCATATGGGAGACTAAGTCATTTTATGCACATTCAGCATTTTTTAAAAATTTAAATAGGAGCGTATAAGTAAAGTGGACTTTTCCACATAGTAATGGTTGAGTAAGATGACGATTTGGAACACAAAATCTTTCTGTTTTTGATTTTAAAACAACTAAAAAATTTAAAGTATAAATATGCTACTCTAATTTATGGATTCCACAATACATGAAAGCATAAAAGTCTATGATTCAATACAATATTGAGTTTGTATTTCCATTCGATGTTAAATTCGATGGTTGAATTCAGTACTGAATTCGATATTTCGATTTTATGTTAAACTCAATGTTTCAATACAATATTGACTTTGTATTTCGATTCGATATTAAGTTTGATATTTCCATTCGATGTTAAATTTAATGGTTGAATTCAGTATTGAATTCGATATTTCGAATCGATATCATCAGAAAATGGTCTCAGTCCAATTTATATTTCTTCTATTACTACCTCAATTTAAAGGAACAGCAATCATCGGCGAGCTCATCTTGCAGGGGCATTAATGAAGAGGGTAATTGCATAAATGCTAAACAAATTTCGAAAATTTCAAGCAGCAGTTGTATGACTAGCAGAAACAGAGTTTGAACTTAGAACATGTACCGCCTCTCCAGTAGGGCTATATGATTTTTTTTATATCCGTCAACGTCTGGCACTGCACAACAAAGAAAAAGTGAAAATTGACAGTACTAACGATATTAACAAATACCGGAAGTGAAATGTAAGTTAAAGTGTTTTCAGTTCCACACAGCTGATAATAAATTAATTGTAAATGAAACTCACTAACTTCACACAATGACTGTATAGAGTTCAGCATTTTCATACAACCTATTATATAACTACTAAAATTTTGAAATCTACTCTTATTGATTTTTACAAGTTTCATAAATCTATTTCTTATTTTATTTTTTATTTTTGTTCATACAGTATTGTAGTGATGAGCAAAAGCAAGACCAGCGTTACCACACTTAGTACAATTGTACCAAATTCAGCCCTCTTTGTCATTCATTGGCCCGTTGGTACCAAGCTTGCATTTTTAACCCCTTTTGTAAACAAGTTGGTACGATTCTACCCAATTCAGCTCCATTTAGGAATTACTTGTCACGTTTTCAAACTTGTCAGTTTGTTCTAAGATTTTTCCTTCATCTAACGTTACGTTACTCGAGTGTTGGATTCAATGATCATACCGCCCATACAATTAATTTTATCTTATCTTATCAATGATCACATTGTGTGTTGGACTCATTAAAAATACTGTTCAACATTTATTCTGTATCGTTGCACCGTCTAACGCTACTAACGTTGTGTGGAAAATCCGTAACCGGCCGCGTCCTAATGACATTCCCTATTTTCTATTTCCTTTCCTAGCGGAAACTCAGCCATCTCAAGAACTATTCATCTCAGCTCTTCTCCTTTCTTTGTGCCCTTTTCTGCCTCCTTTGGAAAAAGATATTACATGCATCCTTCGCGGCAGCTATCTGTGTAGTGTTCAGTTGTTTCGTGTGAAAACTAGCGGCACCTATGAATTAACTGATTACCAAAGAAATCGCGCCTAAAAGTGATCTCGCGTGAAACCTGGTGGTGTGGGCAGGAAGGTGTGACGTAGGCGTAGTTCCGCGCCATTATAATCTTGTCTCCCGTTGTTATAGGCTACCATTGTGTCAATGGAGTTAGTCGTTCCTTTCTTTGTTTATTCTTTCGTGGTATTTGGGAGATTCTGTTCAATAAGATGCATGGCTTGCTGTATGCAGTTGTTATTTGCAGCAACAATTATTTTAAAAGAAGAAAATTTACAGGGGAATTTATTTTAGGTAAGCGTCTTCTTACGTTGTGGAGAAGGGTTGTTGCAAAATCAAAAGGAGTTTTATGTTAAAGCACTACTCTTAGTAGACGTTGTACGTGGTGCTCTATTCTGCTCTTCTGCAAAAGAAAAAAGGTACTACAATAAATGATCTGATTTTTTAAAAGATACAGCGCGTGGAATTGCCTCTTGTCGACTGGGAGTATAACTTCTTTAAGCATATTTTATTCGAAGCAGGATATGGTAAAGGAAAGAATGGGAAAGGCAGCGGTCAGGATCTTACTTAATTACCATTTCCGGTATTTGCTTAGTAAAGAGAGAACCCTGCAAAAACTGTCAGGATGGTCGTCCGTAAGATTTAAACTTGAACTTTATTTACGAATTTCAGGCATCAAAGGCTCAGACCGGTTCAGCTACGGGGAAAGGATGCGGGTAGGTGTCGGCCAGGGTCTAAGTTGAAGGTACCACCCCGGCGTTTGTTTCCTGTGACTGCGGAAAACCCCTGGAAAACCTTAGTCAGCATAGTAGGCCGCTGGGATTGAACCCACGACTTCCCAATACTACCCCAACATTTTTACCACTGATCTACGGCCGCTCAGTCCATGAGATTTGAACCCACTTGATTATACATTGCCGATCCGATATCAGAGACTTTCAAGGCAAGCCGAAAGCGCCATATTTTTCAAGACTAACTAACTCCTCTGAGTTAAATTCCTCTCTCACCTTCTTTCTGTCTCAGAATTCTTCTATTAAAAAATGGATTAGCTTTCTTATTCTTTTCCCCTCAAAACTACCTATCAGAATGGTCGGTCCCTGGTATTGAACCCAGGACCTGCAGAATACGAATCCAACGCTCTACCAGCGATTCTGCCAAACACATTTTGGGAGTGTCATCCCCCAAACTCTCGAGAATACCACAAACTTTAAAATGTATATGGTCAAAAATCGATAAAAACCGTGCGTGACGCCCTTACTTGACCCCCACAAACTGAACGTCTAGGCGAAATTCCTGCACTCTACCAACTGAGCTGCAGCCACTTCATCCTTTCTGCTTTGGAATACCCAGATCTTCACATAAGAGAACACAGAATATTTCGTTACAAAACATAGCAGAATGAGCAATAACTGAATGATTTTAGTTTCGTGTTATACATGACTCGTATTATACTGGCGTGGAAAAAATGAATTCAGCCCTCTTTCTTTCAATTTGGTACTATGTTTCAACCCACTCCAAAGCTAGGCCTGTGGCAACCCTGATCTTGGTCTTGGTCTTGCATCGGTATCAATCGTCTAGGTCTTGCATGCAAAACCAAGACCAAGACTCTTGTATATTGTATTATCACTCCTTCTACCCTCCCAGGTTATTTTTCCATCAATATAAAATGCATTTTCATATTTTCAATGTAAATAGGATGGATGTAATTGTTGTGCAGTGTTATTTACAAACATATATTTGGACACCTTCTCTGTGACAATCACCGCTCACCTCCCGCTGTTGTAAACCGTTTAAGCGCCGTAAACAGGAAATTTCTTGCCAACTTATACCCTCATATAGAATACGTCAATCTCCCAAATGGCCTTGAAAACATAAATGTGCGCCATATTAATATCAACCGTCTGAGAAAAAAAATAATGAAATTGCAGCTTCAAATATTTCTCAATTTACTTATATCGCAATGACTGAAACGTTGCTTGATGAGACTATTCCGGATAGGCATGTAGAATTAAAGCTTTCAAATGTATAGATCTGACCGTACTTTTGGTAAACAAGGGGGAGGTATTGTTGTCTATGTTAAAAACAATGTAGTCTCAGAATTAATATACTCTGTATGCGATACTGATATTGAAGAAGTATGGCTCTCTTTAAAACTGAAACATATAAATCAAGAATTAGTTATTGGCTGTGTATACAGGCCACCTAATGGGCATGCTATATTTAATGAAAAATTAGGTAATATTCTCCAGACATTTACTTCATACCACGCATCGGTTCTTGTTGGGGACATGAACCACGATGTTCTTATATCATCTTCGAAAAATATAAGCTTTTTTGAAACAATGGAATCTGCAGGATATAAACAACTCATTTCCCTTCCTACACGCGTTACAGATACAAATGGAAGTCTTGTTGATCATATTTTCACAAATAAACATGAAATGCATTGCAAATCTGCTGTCGTGCTTCATGACATGACTGATCATTTTATGATATTCACGCCACAAGTAGTTTAAAACCACAACAAATGCCAAGGATGCCTAGTAGATAATACCTACTAAGCGCTCATTTAAGAACTTTTCAGAACAACACTTTCTCAATTATTGTTCTTATTTGCCCTTTCCTAATGTTTTAACGATACCAGATCTAAATGATAAAGCAAAATATTTGCAGTCGTTAATAACTGAAGCCCTTGATGCTTTTGCACCTATAAAAACATTTCGCGTCAGGAATATAAAAACATCCCTGTATCACACAAAATTTGCTTCGACTGATTTCATTCAAGAATCGCATGTTCAAATATGCTCTAAACCCAGACACTGGATATACCTGGGAGCAATATAAATGTTTAAGAAATTATGTAATGAAAACCGTTAGAGCTGCTAAGACAAAATTTTCTCTTCAACAGATATACTCTGAAAAATATGCAGGCAATAGCAAAGTTAAAATGTTTAGGCTCTTAACAGACAATAAGAAAAAACAACCCATTGTTTCTCTTAAAATTGATGATGAGTCTATTCCGAAACCAGAGCAAATCTCAAATGTTCTGAATACTTATTTTGCTAATATCGGCAACACTATTTCAAATATACTATATAGTGATCAATCTATGAATAATTACAATACCGCCAAGAAAAATGAAGATAATAAACCCCTTCGAGGGTCTCAATTCAATTTTAGTCACGATTCTAATGATTATGTTCTAAAAATATTATTGAAGCTTGACATTACGAAAAGTCCGGATTTTTTTTGGTATAAGCAATCGTATTTTGAAATTGCTTGCGCCATGAATTGCTGAACCTTTAGCTCACTTAATTAATTCCTCTATCGATGAAAAGTAGATTCCCTGAAATATGGAAACATATAATGATTACACCCGTATTTAAAAGTGGTGCTGTAAATAAAATAAGTAACTATAGACCAATCTCAATAACTTCTTCTCTAAGTCGGGTTCTAGAGAAAGTGATAGATATTCAAATAGAACAATAGATCCGTTGTCAAAATTTAATTAATAATAAACAGTTTGCATTTAGACAAAAACGTTCCACGGAATTACTTTTACATGAACTGGTAAATAACTGGCGGGAAATTCTAGACCGTAAAGGCAAACAATTTATAGTAATTGTATCTCTAGATGTAAGCAAAGCATTTGATACAGTTCAACCCAAGTTATTAGTACAGAAATTGCACTCTCAGTGTAATTTTTCAATCTTTACTTGTAATTGGGTGGAAAACTTTCTGAGCAATAGAAACAATAGTACCAAAGTGGACAACTCAATTTCGAATAAACTAAATATCTCCCTTGGTGTACCACAAGGATCTATTCTTGGACCCAAATTTGTCAACATATTTCTTAATGACATTGCACATAACAACTTCGACCTTGAGCTCTACCTATATGCAAATGATTGTATTCTATATGATTCATCAGATAATTTGGACGAACTAATAACAAAGATTGAGAAGAAAATTCTTCATGTCCTCTGTTGGTACAAATCTAATATGCTTCAAGTGGATGAATCCAAAACGCAAGTGTTAATACTTTCCTCTTAAAATACTTCGAAACTACTAACTGAAAAACTTATTAGAATAGGAAAAGCAGCCCTAGTTCATATATTAAATATCTTGGTGTCAGTAACCTATCATTTTCCTATCATGTTTTAAAAACCTGTGCAAGTACTGCATACAAAATAAAGCAGTTTTATCTTGTATGTAAGTTTATGCCTTGTGATTATAAGTTATTAGTCTATGAAACGTTTATTAGTCCATCACTTGAATACTGTTCATCTGTTCTGTATGGAACAAATCGATACAATGTCTGCAAATTAGAAAAATTGCAAAATTGGGCTATCAGAATAATGAGTAACACTAGACATCTAAGCTACCGTGCAGGTAGAACTAAATTTCGTTTACCTACAATTGAATCAAGGCAAAAATATCTATTTCTGTTAAGAATGCACCAGACAGTTCATACTGAAAACCACATTCTAACAAACAAAATAGTGCTTTCAAATAACTTACAGTATACCAGTCTGAGATCCGATAAAACCTGCAGTATACTCGTACCCAAAAGTAATAAAAAAAAATATGGCTGCAAAACGTTGTGTGCATTAGGAAGTAGGGTCTGGAATCAACTACCACCCAGCTGCAGAACGGAGAGAAAGCTGGCCGTATTTAAAAATGAATTGAAGGAAATAGTATATGAATACCAATGCTGCACTTCAATTACGTCCTCCTATAATCCTATTATCCTATATCTTTTTCTAATGATATCTTTGAATCTATATTAACTATATACTATTATGTATTAATTGTATGGCATAAAGATGATGTTTTTATGTAATATAATTATGACAATCCAATGTAGAGAAGGTTAAATGTAACCCTACTGAAAGAAAAATAAATTAAATTAAAATACTAAAAGGTCAATATTCAAAAATCAATACATTTATATCAAATTACATTTCGCAATGATTTATGTTTAATTTCCTTATATTTATGGAATTACTGCCTCCACTCAGAGGAATATTAACCATCAGCGAGCTCATTTTTCAGGGGAATTAATGAAAAGGGTAAAAGCGTGAATGCAAACATTTCTCTGATATAAACACAATAGCCGGCATGAGCAAGGCCCAGACCAGTTACCATCCTTTTAGCCCTTAAGCAAACTTACCAAACGTATCCGTCCGACACCTGTCTGTTAAGGTTAGCGTTTCCACCTGGATTTGCAGTTTCGCGGGGTAAAGTGAAAATTTGAAGCTTGTAAGTGTAGTTTTACACGGTTTTTTATCCATTTTCACACTAGAAAATTTTTAAGTTCGAGGAGTGTCATAACGATTTTAGGAGTAATCCTCCCACATGGGGAGGGTCTGGCAGAATAAATGTGTAGGGTCTGAGTATAACTTTTCTTTTATTACTTCCCCTGACCTCGTTTTGTGCAAAGCGTGGAGAGATATAGGGTTTCCGTCAGGATTTTCAATTTTCTGAGAGTGTAAAATGACCATTTGGAGGGTGTGATAATTTTTTTTTAAGTTCGACGGGTGTCATCATGAATTTAGGGGATCTGGCAGAATCACTGTGTACGGCCATTCTACAACTATCCTTTCAGTTTTTTCCGTTGCCTCGTTTTGTACAGTGTGTGAACGGATTCAGAGTTTCTTCAAGGATTTTCATTTTCTGAGGGTGTAAAGTGAGCAATCATAACCGTCCGATCAGGAAAGATAAGAGTGAAGAAAAAAATGTTCAATGCCATTTCCACATTTCTCTGATATAAACACGATACCCGGCGTGAGGAGTGCTCAAACCACTTCCCTTCTCTTTAGTTCTTAAGAAAAGTTTGCTTAAATCTATTGTCGACCCTATAGCCCGCACTCCATGCTTGTTTTCAGTTCTTAAAATCAAATGCAGGAAGATTCTTTGAATACTAGGATGATTTCATTCCTAGTTCGACTAAAAAGACACCAGGTGCCAAGAAAGGAAGGAAAAGTGGGTTTCACTACCTGTGCTGTAGGTTAACTTGTGAATATTTTTTATGACATAGCTCTTAATATTATAATGTTCCAACTTCCAAAATTATTTCCAATAGTCCTCCTACATATTCCCGACCACAGGCGACCTTGTACACAACTTGTAATCTCTTTTTCTTTCCCAGCGTAAGTCAAGGAAAAAGAGCGTTAAGAAAACCGAGACGATGTATTAATGCATCTGTGTATGTATCTATCTATGTATGTACATGTGCTTATATGTGTGTGTGAACCAGAATTAAGCAGAGAGACTCTAAAAAAATGTGAGAATTGATTTCATCTAGTCAAATTACTGGATAAAGAAGATTATGGTCTTCTCAAAAAGTTTCGAACAGAATTAAGCAGAAATGCTCTAAAACAAAGAATGTAATGACTCCTTCCATTTAGGCAAATTATTTATACAACATATAGATTTCCTGTCCACATCAAATATTATGATCAAGGATTACTTTTCCAAAGGGATCTTCTCTACCAAAATACACATAGCTTTGTTTAGTTTTTATTCTCTTGTCTCCATTATCTCTCTCTCTCTCTCTCTCTCTCTCTATATATATATATATATATATATATATATATATATATATATATATAT
>JAGDQP010004244.1:54436-86737 GCA_022664845.1 Lepisma saccharinum
TATATATATATATATATATATATATATATATATATATATATATATATGTGTGTGTGTGTGTGTGTGTGTGTCTGTCCTCCCCTGAACTACTTCTGATAAGAAATTTAATCCAATTTTTATTTGTTCAAGAAACCGTAAAACACGCACTGACGAATGATGACGCTACATTCAAACTTTGTGTACACTAAATGATGAAACACAGCAGTCTGCCCTAAAAATTTGCACGCGAGCATAACATTTATTTTCGGAACAAATTTGCAAGAATCCGTTTATAGCCATGTAGAGAAGAAATTTTAAATATGAGTACAAATATTTGTTCGTTCATATATAATTCTCTTTGTGGTTGTTGCCAGATAATGATTTTATTAGACCTGCTCACAACTTGTACACTCATGCTCAAAAAAATTTTCGCATGTCTTTATTTGACATTTTTTTTACAAATAATATTTGTATCCTTTGATCCTGGTGTTCGCTTAATTGTTTTACTTGTGAAGAATGTTACGAATATTTCCTGAAATTTTGTCACAAAAATATTAATAAGTAATGAAACTATAAGGAAAAAACAGAACCATGAAGAAATGGTCAAAAAAGGGAAAAAAAAGTTCAAAACTGTGAAACTTGACATTATATTCCCGAGAAGGCGCGAAGAAAGATACAAGATTGGTTTTAAATTTCAAAGTCAAGACTCCCATTCAATGCTGGGCTAATAAATGCTGAGGAGTGTCAAAAAAAGCAGCGCACTCTGTGGCGTAGTAGTTAAGGCTGGCGAAAGTGAAGTAAAGGGTTGTCAGTTCGAGTCGCCGCTCCCTTGTGAATATTTTTTTTAATGCAAAACGGCGTGATCACTCTTAAATTTTATTATCCTTAATAATAAATGATTGTTGATAGAACGATTTGTATTACCTTACGAACGAGGAAAAAATCATCAGAAAAGCGAACTTATTGTCTGCTAGTTTCAATGAAGCGAGAGAAATATGCAGGTAAATGTATTCTCTCCATGAATATATTGAACTGAATTTTTTTGATGGTGTTTAGGGCACTATAGTAGGGTGACCAGCCGTTATGTTTCACTCAGGTTTTCCCAGTCACACCACACAAATGCCGGGATGGCACCTTCAAAATAGGCCCTGGCCCACACCTTCCCGAATCTTTTCCCCTCCCCTATACCGACGTGAGCCTTAGATGCCTAAAGGCCTTAAATAAAATTCAATTTATTTTTAAATTGTTGTTTTCGCTCAACTAATTCCCAACAATTGCTTGAAAGGAGATAGTAAATAATGAGAACGCAGCACGGCATCATGCTTTATGTTGTCTTAGTAGTTTCTGAGTCGAATGTTGTCGACAGACGGACAGAATAGTTGTATACAAATTCACAGTACTTGCTGCGTAAGCCTGAAACGGGTCGACTGTATTACCATTGTTTTAAATAATTATTTTATTTCACTTCAAGTGTATTTTAAAGGATGGATTTCTTCGTTTGGAAAATATTAAGAAAATAAAAAAATAAATAAAAGGAATACCTATGAACTCAAACGTTTGGTTTTCTTGAAATACTAATCTGGTTCAGTATCATACTCAAATCATCGATAAAAACATTACACATGATATAATTTTTCTTCATAACGGTATAAAATGCTTTTGTGCTAATGGATATTTAATATTATTTTGTTGGTGTTAAGCAAGAAATTCCCCAACGAACATCACAAAAATTTACAAATTAACTTAATCCATAATTTATCTTCATTTTCGGCAAATTATACAGTATCTTTATTAGCAGTTTGCGGAGTACAGAATTTAAAATTGGCAACATGACTCATACCGTCTCGAATCACGATAAGACTTCTCCTAATATTGACATATTATTATCCATTTCAACACGAGTGAGAAATAGGAAAAACGGCGAAACGCGTCTGTAACCTAATCTAGACTTGAGCAAGAACAGTAGACTCGCTGCTTTGTTAACAACACACTCTGATAATCTGTGAAGTAATATATTTCTTGATGAAGCCCACACCGAAGGACACATAGCTATTAGTTCGACTATTCAACGGTAAATTCTTGTCTCTATGTGGATATCACGATTGAGGATCGAATCCAAGCACATTCGTTACTTTCTATTCGTTAAATAGTTTTTATTTTTGTATTAGTTCTCCTGTTTCAGTTTTGAATGAGCTTGGTTTATACTTTTAGGTGTATTTTTCATTTTATGTTTTCTTGATTTAGCAATTACAAATCATAAATGAATCTTGTATATTCCTCCGACTAGGCCTCGCCTCATTTATTTAACATTTACCACTTGGTTTAATATGTTTCACCGCAAAGTGTGGTGGAGTATACAAGCATGTTGTACAGGATGAATAAAAAATTCGCTCCCATGTAGATTTGTCCTGTTATTCCCTAATAAATTCTAAGACATAAGCTTTCTTTGCAAAGTTTTCCTACGGTACGTAATTTTCGAATAGTTAAGATTAAATTTAGAAGCAAATTCTAAACTCATCCATCCTTCTGAAACGAGTTCTTTTCTTTCTGCCTACATAAACCAAGTACTGAAAACTAATCTTTATTTCAATATGCATTCTGTTGGAAATATCTCTTATCAACCAGTCGAAAGAATTTTCCAGTATGTTTCAATAGTTTCGTTTGCAACTATGAAGCAGGCCACTCACAGTTTCGCCCTCTGTGATATAGTAGAAATGGTCTAAATACAGTAACATGAAATTTCTTCCAGAATGCTCAAAGTTTTTAATTTTATACTCAAACTATTTTTTTTTGGGGGGGGGGAAATCCTACGTTAGATCCTTTCAGACTTCGCGACAAAGTGAAAATGGTCAAAATATAAAAACAACAAATTTCTTCCCGGGGTAACTGTTCTTTCCTAAGAAAATACACATAACTTTGTTTAACTTGTATTTTCTTGTCTCCATTCTTTTATTTCCACATAGATAAAGCAACTGGTCAAAACCAAACTTTTATTTCAAAATAAGTTATGTTGCCAGCCAACTCGCACGTAGTCATTCCTAGTACAATCAAAGAGTAAACTACCCTCTCTCTCTCTTTCTCTCTCTCTCGTACAAGAACCCTGACCTTAGAACATTTCTACATTCATAGCAATAGCAGCGGGGAGAAAAGGTTCAGGAAAATTTCAATCTCGTAGAAACACTGCCAATAGCTAAAATGGAAAAGGGACAATTTGTGTGAGCAGTAATCAACTTATGCTGAAACGCAAATTGTAATATTTGGTGGGAGGGTCCAAGATTTTATTTTTCGAAATTAAATGCACATATACAATCAACCAAGCTAAAAGAAAGGGCAAATTTGTACGGACTTATCAAGCTATGATGAAACCCAAAAGATATATTTGAAAGCGGGACGGCAGGGTCCAGGAAATGTTTGAAATTAAATAGACACATACGATTAACCAAGCTAAAAATGGACAATTTTCGTATGGACATCCAAAATCAAATCAATAAATTTTCATATGCAATAAATCTGGTTCTATCAGAGCTGGAGCCATGAAGATTCTAGAGTAGGTTCCTAAGCACCATACCTACATGCCCCATAACCTCAAGTTCGTAGAAACACTGCCAGCAGCTAAAAACAGAAAAGGGCACTTTGTGTACTAATATTACTATCCTGCCATTTTCGCTGTGTTCTACGCCTGTCTCATCTATGATGGATGAGGTATATCAGGAATCACTTTTCCGGAAAAGGTATCTAGTAGATAGCGACCAGGGTCTTTGTTGAGTTAATTCGCAAAACTGGGAAAGAACTTGAAAACATCCGTTAATATTGTCGCCAGCGGACTCAAACCTTCGTACCTCCTCACTCGTAGATAGATAATGAAAGAAGCATTGATTCTGCAAAGCGTTATATTGAGTGTCACTCCACAAATTCTCGAGGGCATACAGGAATTTGAAACTTTTAAAAATTAATTCCTGCAAAAACTACTTACGCAGCCAATTTTACCTTTAACTCTGTACACGTCTGGAAGAATCAATGAGAAAAAGAACAAGAAAGTTAATGACTCAATGATTTCATTATAGATTCCGATAAATGTCATATAGTGTAGTATTAGGTTTGTTAATAGACTTTTTAATTTTTTTTTTCAGATATTAAGGCAATATGCTTGGATATATTTTTAGCTAGTCTGGATACTACAAGCAGGACTTTGAGTTTTGCTATTTTATACATGGTTGTTTATCCTGATGTTCAGACTAAGGTTCAGGAGGAGCTGGATTCGTTAATTGGAAAGGAAAGGCTTCCTTCTTTCGACGATATGCAAAGGTAATGGAAGATCAGTAATATGGTATTCTTATTTCATATTACTTTTGAATCATACTGTTTTCGTTTGAAAGACAAGTGTATCTAATTTGAAATTAGCATGAGAACCACATTGTAAAGTAAAACTGTAAAAGCAGTAAAAACTGTGATATTTAGTATAGATAATTTAAAATTATCTGAGTGCAAAGATCACTACAGCAAATAACCTATGAACCTTGTCATACTTAATCCGTGATTACTGCTACAAAAAATTATGGTTAACAATTTCTCTACATTTGCATTTTTCTACCCGTAATTCAAAATTAAAACCTTATCAAAAGCTACTTTTGAACAAACAGACACTAGAAATAAATATACGTGGAATCAGCGTGTACTGAATCAATGATCAATGTGTTTCGCAGTTTTCAGGACTACTTACAGTTTCTTTCTGCATATTATTAAACATACAAATCTTCTGCATTTATTCTATATACTTGTTGCAACATAAATACAGCCTTTGAAAGTACTCTTGCTGGTCTGTCCTTGCAACACCATAAAGGAACTTTATCGATATTGAATCTCAACGCCGGTCGGGTGGCCGTCCAGGTGTGCGGCGGTAGACCAACGGCTTGAAGATCCCGGTCTGCAGGGGACATGGGTGTAAATTTTAATAGCTATGGGGCAAATAGCGACTGGCCGAAGTCCAAAGTTACTAGACTGTTTAACAGTTTGTTCTTGTCCCTATTCGGTGCCAAGTGCGAAATTGATTTTAGGTTACCACTCTTAGGTATCGGTGAGCCACAAATCCTCTTTCAACACAAGATGGGCCGAGATAGCAGAAGTTGACGTATAAACCACCGTAAGAAAATACCACGATGAAATGAGATTCCAAGAAACATGTATCCCAAGCCGTATCGACCTATTCCGAACCATGTTCTAGCGAGCGACAGGATAATATGCACCATTCATGTGAGAAATACCACGGGGGGTAGGTGTAAAATACTACCTCGCTGCAACAAGAGTGAGGGGGATGAAACGAGACCGCCGCTGAAAACCTACTGGATTTCGACAAAGAAATATACAGAAGCAGTAAAGGAACTAGGTTAGAAATACAATAAAACAATATCACTTTTATACTTAAGACTACTTACTTACAAACTCTGATAATACAAGGAATCCTACTGTATGATATACAGGTTCGTCGATTTAATAAATATAGAATTCAATAAGGTATATCTGTTGCATTATTGTATTTAGTAGAACTGCCTCAAATTACAGAAATTCTTAACACTAACTTCTTTGTTGTGAATGATAATAAGCATTTAGATATTTTGAATGTACAGTTACTTTCCTCTTGTTTGGTAGATAAATTTCAATTTTCTCAAAAAGATGTACAACATGTAATCAAAACTGAGTGTAGTACAAAAATCGGTCGCTGGGAGTCTTGTAACAAGATGTGTTATTCTCGTTTTAACAATAACCATTATCTGTTTCACTCCTCTTCTTCAGTTCACCGTATCATAGCATTTGTATGAAAATCGCAATCGCGCTTTACAATAAACAAGACATACCGGTACATAGTTTCGTCAAGATATAAATGTGAACTATATAAATTATCGATAATTGTAAATCAGTGATCTCCTTGTTAAATGTTTCCTTTAATCATATTCGTAAATGTTACCCAACTCCCCTAGCCAGGTATTATAGTCGAAACTATCTTAAAGAAACGCTACTATACTTAATTCTCACAATACCGTTAGTGCCTTTAGTTCTACTGTTTGTGTGGGACATCACTCATACACATACTTAAATTGTGTGCTTTCATTACCCTCATACATCGCATTGAGCACATTCAACTTTCCTAACAAGAGGTCTAGATACATTCATGTAAAGACTTTTTTTTCTTTTTTAACTTATTATTCTATCTATTGCTATCTTTCAATAAAATACTGACAAGAATATAACCAAAAGACAAACCAATCTAGTCCCTATTTACACCGTGGATAATGACCAAGCAATGCCTCAATCTCTACCGTTTATACGAGCCCAGGTCACTACTTGTGCAGAACGAAACCTAAAAGTGAATTTTCAGGAACCTAACCTAATGGGATCCAACTCGAGACAATAAGACAACGTCTAGACAACGAAATGAGAGGATGCATTGGTTTATTGTTTCTATTTGTTATAAATATTGCCATTTACCTCCGCGCGTTTATTTATATTCACTAGACAAGAGAAAATTGACGTAAGTCACGATAACGATTACTTGGTACCATAACAGTTTACTCTTCCCCATCAATAATTCAAGGATCGAATCTTTTCGTACACAACTCCTAATTTATATGTATTTAATTAAGCCACTTTATCCTATTTGGTGGTTCACACAAATACATAAAAGAACCACGACCACTAGGCCTATTTCTTAGTAAGATTTATCGAATGTCGATATAAATATTGAATCCAATGATAAGGCAAAGGACACTTCCTTCCTCAGCCTGGCAGTATTATCACTTGTAACATCTTGTGCTGGGAGCGTTTTCCACTACGATTAGCGAGCTGTACAGGTATCGTCCACAGGCAGCAGTAACTTACTACTACAACTCGTTACACGTTGACTGCGTACTTGCTTTCCGGATAACTATAACTCTACTCCTTAAACGAGCTTTACAGCCACCTTCGATTGACGACCGTTGCATTTATTTTACTGCACCAGCAACTCCGAGACTTGAATCATCGCGATTTGACCCATTTGCACTTACGATGATTGTATTGCCCTTGTATTTACTTTATCTTCCTATAGCAACAGCATTATGAGAAACAGCCTTGTAATAAGGTGCTCTTCTAACGGAACGGGTCTGACACATAACTAGTTGCCAGAAATAACCAAAAATGTTACTTACTGTCTATCAAATAAGAAAACAGTTACCTGATTATAGTGATTACACATAATATTTACACTTCTGAAACGTTCCTTGTAAAGATGATGATTGATATATATTCCTTCATAATGCTGATATGTATCAATATTACTCCTGCCTCCTAATATTCTGGGAATTCATCCTCCAGTCCAATCCCACCATGTGACTTCATTTGTGCTTGGGACGTGGTAAGACCACCACTCGGGTTAGTGATTATTACTTAGTATTGACAACGAGAATCCTGCTATCTACATTGCCCGAGGATCACAGCACTGTGGAATACTCCTTTTAAACATTATTATTGTCGAAGAAACAGACAACAATAATTATTATTTTTTGCCTGCCTGCCACCTTTTTCTGCCTTAGTCATATCGATATCGAACCTTCTTTTCGGGTAGTCAAATCACTTGTCTTACCACAGAAAAGATTATCTCGAAATCGGAATGATACTCAGTTACGTAACTTGTGGAGCATCGTTGCAAGAAAATTCTGTTCCGAAAACAGTTTAAGAATGCACCTAACAACAACCCTTCATCGTACATATGACCCCGTTCCAAGCAACCACCTGACGTGCTAATTGATGTTTTGTTTTGGTCAAAATATAACCAACTTGACGTCCAGAAATGACCTAATTTCGACGTGTCAAAACACGTCCAAATGTTTGCAAATTTCACGTGCTTTTTTCATTTTTTGAAAACGTCATTAAGAAAATAAATTTTGACGTGGTATTTTAAGTGCATAATTCGTCAAAACATGACGTCGATAATTGATAACAGCGGGCACGTCTGAAAGACGTCGATATTAGGTCATTTTTTACTTTCTGTCCCCACCTTTGCAGTTTTCCACCTTGAAAACCGGAAGTGACTTTCGTCTGAACACATACGCACAAAAATTATCAATGAATTTCAGAAGCAAATTTCATGAACATACCTACAATTATCAATACTCCATTGAGGAACTCAAAAAAATGTACAGTCGAACAACAAAACAAATGAATTTCTCAAGTGGCTCTTACTCAAACTATGCCCGAGAGAGTATAGATATAAAAGATGTATTTTTATTAGCATTCTAACTTGAAATTGTACATATACAACCTTCCACTAATTTTTATCTAAGAATTTAAAATCTAATTACGTGTCTTGCTTTTATATTCGATCATGCACCATATAATGAAGTTAAATGTTGGGAAAACTTACACAAAATGGAAAATAATAATGGAACAAGTGTAAACAAAAGTAATACATTTCAAACACAATAACGTTTTATTATTCGTAATAGTTTAATAACATAATAGACATTAAAAATTTCAATTCTTAAGTTGAATGTTAAACTTTCATTTCTATTCTTAACACCCGCTGTATGTACTATTTCATATAAAAATTTGCTTATACTTAACAATTACAAATTTTTTATGTATTTCTTTTTTCACAAGAATCTTGTGTTAGGTAAATTTTGAAATGAACACAGAAAAATTGACAACATCCGCGACCGGGACTCGAACCCAGATCTCCCAGTTGCCGGCCGGGTATTGACGTGCCGTGGTATTTTTCGCGGGTGCGCTCTAGCAGCTGCTGGGAGGTGACGTGTCAGTTCGGGTGTTGAACGGGAATTAAGCAAAAGGCTTGCTTCCTTTTTCGTTATCTGTGCTTTGGTTTTGTTTTATAAACTGATTAACTGGAACAGTCTGTTATTTTCTTGTGTGTTTGCTCATGAGGCCCGGCGCCTGGAAGTCTAATGGTGGAGAAGTGATGGGTGGCAAGCGAGCCGAAACACGGTCATTACGTCAGTGTGTGTGTACGTCGGAACAGTGCTATGTTTAATGGGTCCAGACAAGGCATATGTTTTGTGAAAGAATTACGGACTTAAGAGTTACTTTGTATGATAGGAACCGTAAAACAATTTTCAGTGCGAATCGGGAGTGGTGTAGTGAGCTACCTTGATATCTATTGGGCTAGTGTTATAATTGGAGCTTAGATCATTATGAAAATCGAACGACAAAACACTCTTCGCATTCATTTCCGAAATGTTAAAAGACTACCGTCCAGTTTGACGTCACATGCTTTCATTCAGGAAACTTTTGGGCTAAAAGTACAGGAAATCCTGTCTATAGAAATGGATTTTCTTTCTCGTTTGCTCTGTTTAAAGCTTATTTCACCTGACATATGTACCGCACTGTTACTTAAGTGTGGCGGTACGGTGAATTATCGGGATGAGACTGGGACCTATCGTTTGTCCGTGGATCTGGCGGTAAAAGCAATTACATTAGTCCGCATATCCCCGGTACCGCTGGAATTAACGGACGATATACTGCGCACTGAATTACGGGAATATGGTCAAATTCATATATGCGAATATTCGCACGGGGAAGAAGCTAGTGAAAATGTTTCTCAGCAAAGAGATTCCAAACATAGTCCCGATGTGTGGGCTGAGATTGGCAGTCCAGTATCAGTTCCAACCGATTACGTGCAACTATTGTTTAAAACCAGGATATCTTGTGGCCAGTTGTGAAGCCAGAAAACAATCCACGGGTAACCGGAGCCCTCGCCATGGACGGGAAACTACCACACGGGAGAGTCCCCGACACGACACGGTGGCCCAAGTGAGTGGTGTGGGAAGACCGGACTTTTAAAAACAGTTTCCGAGTGTTCTGGAAAGCACGCTCCCACGGTCGGTTAGTGACACAGCGTCTGACGGGTCCAATCCTGTAGTACCGGGTCCTCATTCGGTCGGGCCCAGTAGCACATCTGTCTGGTCCGACCACGGGTCATCTGGACGTTTAAGTTTTCATACGTCTTTAACGGGAATTAAAGATAGATTGAACACGGCTGTGGCGAGATTAGACAGTGGACCGTCTGGGGAGATGGGGTGAGGGGCACTGACTTTCATTTAGCACCTCAGCTCCAGTTTATTTCGTTACCCGTACACCAGACGTCATCTAGAACCGTCGAAATGGTACCCCCCACAGACCCCTCTTGTGAGCCGGTCTGTGATCAGAGTCATGAACTGGATGGGGACAGGGTCCCTATATCCCAGCAAGCGGAAAACCCACCGGTGTTTGGAAGCAGGGCAATCCCAGCGGAGCGGCCACTCGATGGACCAAAGGATGGGCCGGTGGCGTCGGAGGATATGGAATTGGTGCACCCGACAAATGCCGAGACCCCGAAGATCGTCACTGGTAAGCCACCGGGTACTGAGACTATCAAGGTAAGTGACCTAAAAGCGGCTTTGGAGCCCAACACCGAGGCTGCCCCTGGGAGCAGAGAGGTGGACCGAAATCAGAGTGTGAATAGTGTGACGGAAGTGGATAGTGGTCACGCACCCTTAGCTGACCTGCAAGGGAATCTGCACGGGGAGCAGGAGGGTGCAGACATCCGGGAGTGGGACGACACTGTGTCAAAGTTACGGTCCGGAGTACAAGGAACAGCCACGTCTACCGGTAACATTGGTTTAAAAAGAAAACCTAAGCTTACCACAGGCACCTTGAGTGAGGATAAAACGCTCAAATTATATTAAAAAAAGAAACATGCCCGGGCAGCCAGATATAAATAATGTTCTGTATTTTTCTGGGTTTTCTTTTGGACCGGGTCGTGATGGTCGCCCAACCCAGTACTTTCTTGTGTGGGGATTTGTTTGTTATTTTCTCTCTAAGGTGTTTAGGGGGTATCCCGTTAGTATTTCTTGTGTGTTACCGTTTTCGAAGCCAGGATGTATACAAGTATGTTTGCACGAGTTTGTTTCTTAGTTGTTTTTCTTATTTTGACGGCCCCTTCCTCTGGGTTTATTGCCCTACGTAGTATACGCAGTATGATGAGACCACATTGTTATCGCCTGGCTACTGTAAATATTCATGGTCTTTCTTCCAATCGTACTCTTTTGAGGGCTATGAATGATTTTCTATATAGATACGATATTCATCTCTTATTTATCCAGGAGAATAGGTTTTTAGATCCGGGTTATTTTCCGAAGTATAATGTGATCTAGTCGAGTTCTGAGAATGCCAGTGGCACGGCAATTCTCTCCCGGATCGATATTCCACTTGAACAAGTGTGTGGGCCTATCTCTCCACGCATTACGCGGGCCCAATAGAATGATTATCACTTTCTGTCGGTATATGGTAAAACGTCAGGGGCTCCGGTGGAGGAGCGTAATAGGTTTTTTGAGGTAGATGTGGCGGAAACGTTACAGGATAGTCCGCGAAATCTCATTGTGGCCGGAGATTTCAATAGCACCTTAAACAAAACAGAATCTGAACCTCATAATTTGGTATCGCAGAGTCTCAAAAAGTTAGTATCTACGTTTGACTTAGTAGATATTTGGTCCATTAAAAATCTGCACCAGAAAGGGTGGACGTTTATCACGTCACACTCCAGAAGCCGTATCGATCGATTTTTACTCAGTAAGGATCTGGTAGAGAAAGTTAGCAAAATAGAGTTAGTAGGAACCTGTTTTACTGATCATTCTGCAGTGGTTTTGCATTTGAATTTAGAACCCTTGCAGACCTTCAGACGGTCTAACATATGGCATATCAACACACAGATTTTTGACCTGGAAGAGTTTCAAGTACAATTTAGTCAATACTGGCTGGATCTGTTACAGAATAGGAAAACGCATCAGTCGCTTACGGAGTGGTGGTATAAATATGCTAAGTATAAGATTAAAACCTTTTGTAATTTTTTCCAACTGGAACGTGCTCGGACCGCGAAAGAACAAATGGCCTATTATTATACCCTTTTACAGGAATACCAGAACAGATATGTACAGGGCGACCATACGGTTTTTCCTCAGAATAAAAAAATGAAGGCGCTCCTTTTAGAGCTTACACATCATAAAACACAGGGGGTATTGATCCGCTCTAAAAGCGATCTGGTGGACGCTCAGGATCAGATTTCCTTGGACTTGATCAAACGAGAAAAGTTTCGCGGGCAACAGAATCATATTGTCCATTTACAAGATGATAATGGCAAAATGCATAGTTATGCTGAGGTCCGTTCCTTTTTGTACCAATATTACCGGGACTATTTTCAATTCCCTGTAGATACTGCCCATACGTCCAGATTATTGGACTATCCGGTACCGGAGCTACCGGCCCCCGTCCTGGAGCGGCTCGAGGCGCCGTTTACCTCTCACGAAGTCTGTACAGCATTGGAGCAAAGTAAGAACCGGAAAAGTCCGGGGGTCGATGCCATCCCTTACGAATTGTATAAGCATTTTTCTGCTATTTTTGTACCATTTTTGACTCAGATATTTAATTAAATTCGTCAGGTGAGATCTATTCCCATTGATATGTTGACCGGGTTAGTTATCCCTATACCCAAGTTGGGGAAGAAAAAGCACATCAAAAACCTACGACCTATTCAGTTACTAAATACAGATATTAAATTGTTCAGTAGATGCCTCAAGAACAGGTTACAGTCGCTCAGTCCTTATTTGTTACATCCACAACAGTATGGTATCGGACCGGCCCCCCTCCTTTCTTAGCCTTAACGAATAGACGTGACTATATTCAGAGTTTTGCCAACTACCCTCCGACCAAATATGCGATTATTAGCGTCGATTTTGCGGAAGCTTTTAATAAGATCACTTTTGGCTATCTCGAGAAATTATTCGCCTTTTATAAGCTACCACCGCATATGACTAGGATACTGAGATCGTATTATCGTTGCAGGAAAATGTCGATTAAAATTCATCAACAATGTAGGCCCAGTTTTGTTATTAAAGGTTTGTCCTTACCTCAGGGGGACGCACTCAATCCACTGATGTATTCCCTGGCGGTAGCCCCTTTGCTTCACCGGCTCGAGAGGTGTATGACTATCAATCCGCAGCGTTCTCTCACTTTAACGGTTCAGTCCTATGTGGATGATTTGGTCCTGTTCACTGCGTTCCCAGCTGAATTGCCAAGCATTCAACGAGAAATAGCTTTGTACGAACAGGCGTCCGGGGCACAGGTGAATGTGGAGAAAACTAAAATATTAAGTTTAACTCCACACGGAGATACTAAATATGCCGCATATTATAGGACCGAAGCAGGTGTGAAAATTCTTGGCATTTAGTGGCATAGGAATTTTGACACTATGCTTAATGAAATGTATCAAAAGGTGTTCAAAAGATATGTTATCTACTAAGCCACAATAAATCCAGAAGTTTTAATTTATTACCTAGGAGGGATTTTATACACTCTTTTGTTCTTTCGTGTGTCTGGTACAGGGCCCAGAATTTTATCCCCCCGGATTGGTTTTTTAAAAAAGTACAACAACAGCTTCTTTTTTTCTCTAGCACAGACATGTTTTCAAGGTAGCGTATACGACACTTGTTCGGCCTCTAAAGGACGGGGGAATCAACTTGCTGGATCTCAAAACGCAAGCCCAAAGCCTGCTTTTACAACGGACGATTCGGATTTTAACAGAGTTTGAATGTACGCTTCCGGCCCGGTATCTTGAACACCTTATTCAGGAATGTGATTTCCCCGCTCCTTTGGTGGCCCCTATTAATCTGGCACCGGCAGTGAGGAAAAATGTTTTCTGTACCTCTATTATTATTGAGATTGTGTATTTTATATTACGGCAGGTAGATGTAGATGAGTGGTCTGTTAAACAAATGTATGTGTTTCTCCAACAACGTAAGAGTCAAGGCACACCGGCGCCGAAACGAACTTTGAACTTTCCACAGGTAGACTGGCCACGCATTTGGAGTAATATCCATTTGGGCATCCTTTCTAAACACCAACGGGCTCTTTGGTATGTCATAGTTCACGATATTGTTTTAACAGGGGAGAAACGATATAAAATTGGTATGCAGCCAACCAATATATGTAATGTATGTCAACAACTAGATACTTTAGAACATCAATTACAATCCTGTACGCATACGAGGGACGTTTGGAAAATATATGCCACTTTAATAGCTCGAATGTGCAGGACAGCCGCGAACATGGTAACTGCGGCAGCTTTTGTTTTATTTCCTGCTTTTAATTTCTTTCCCCGCACTAAGCATAATGCGGTCATTTGGTTAACTGGGCAAACTATTGCTTTCCTCTGCCAGGAGGATGAACATAAACATCCGGAACTTTATGATACCTTTTTGATGCACCAATACCGGATACTCGAAAGCAATTACAGGAAAACTCCTTTTGCTAACTTTCTAAGGGTCATAGAAGTCCTATTTCCTACCTAGGTGTAAGGTATTTTAGATATGTTGTAGCAGGAGGTCAACTAATTTTATATGGAGGAAGGGCCCTTTTTTTTGTACCTCATGTTTTTTATAAACTTTTTATTGCTGGTCTGGTTGTTATTTCCTTTTGTTTATAGTTGAGAGGCATAATGACCTACATTGTAATGACATTTCCTGTTTGTTTAGTAGTCATGCTCAGCTTTCGGGGCAGCGTGGTGCCCCTGGGGATGACGTCTTGTACATAATAAAATGTAACTGTTGTTGACCTGACAGAAATAAAATAATAAATAAAAACAAAGTTGTGGTGTACTGGACAGCATACCCGGCCGGCAACTGGGAGATCCGGGTTCGAGTCCCGGTCGCGGCGGTTGTCAATTTTTCTGTGTTAATTTCAATTACAAACTTTGTAAGAAATGCATTTATAAAATCTATATCTATCTATCGATATATATATATAAGGGGCAATCAACTAAAACCCGTTCGTTCCATGTATTATTGGTATAGTGTGTAGGAGGATATTGTTTGTTTAATAGTGTGTAATCTCTAATGTCCCTGTGGGTTGGGTGTAGGAAGGTTGTTGATACGTGTTTCCGTTTTGCAGGTATAACGAGTGAAAGATGGCGTTCAAGATCCCCAAACCGTCCAAACAGGACCAGCGTGCCGTCATCCAGTTTCTGAGTGCCGTATATATATATGTATGTGTATGTATATATCCATATGTAAAATTTGTACTACAAAAGATTTGACAAATATCCTATTAAAGGAACTTGCATTGCATAACATAGTTCAAAATTACACTTGTATGAAATTTGCCCCCCAGGCTGAAGACTGAATGCCCTGCTTTACTGATGCTGATCCATGTGTTATAAGGAACATTTCCTTTATTCCTCTTGTGCGAAAGTGCACTGCAAAAATAGTTGTGTTAATTCAACACAATGCGGTGTCCCAGCGTGACTACCACTTATGTGTGTTAAATCAACGCAACACACGGTGTTGATTATGGTACTGGAAAAAAAATTACGGCTGCAGCTAGGTTTGAACCTGGATTGCTTAGTTAGAAGTCGAGCGTCTTACCGACTTCGCTAAATCGACAGACGGCAAGAGGACTAGAGGATAAAAAATTGTTGCTGAACTCCAAACACAAACAAAGTTACTCTCAAGACTTATACCATGCTTTAATGATTTTTCCATTGTTCATTCAGGGATCGCAATCCCGATTTATTGAGAATATGTTCCATTTCTATGAAAGCAAGCGCAGCACTGACATGTTGTTACGATAAGAAAGCAGTAATGCTGCTCAAGTGTTTGGCTGTCGCGATCTTGCTAGCTTTAATAGAAATAGAATATTCTCAATGAATGGGAATTCTGGCTCTCAATTGACAAATATAAAGTGATTAAACCATGGGATGAGTCGTGCAAGTAACTTAGGTTGTTTTAGGGGTTCAGCAACATATGTTTGATCCCCTACAATGTTTAAATCTATAGTGTAGTCGTTTAATTCAAATGTTGTTAACTAAATATCGTTTGCATCCATGGGTTTTTCTGTCTGACAGTTTAGCGAAGTCGGTAAGACGCTTTTCTTCTAACTGAGCAACCCATGTTCAAATCTCACTGCAGCCGTAACTTTTTTTTTCTCTCCAGTACCGAAATCAACACCGTGTGTTGTGTTGGTTTAAGACACAAAAGTGGTAGTCACGCTGGGACACCGCATTGTGTTAAATTAACACAGCTATTTTTTGCAGTATGTGCGCCATGGCTATCAACGAAAAACAATTGTTAAAATGGAACAGCAGAACCTGTTTTTCTACCTTTATCTGTCAACAACGAAACTACAACAAATCATATAGAAAAAGCTACATATTATATCCAATCTTGATCCAAGTGACAGTGAACTTCATTTATGAAGCTATGTATTAATTAATGTGTGCGGACCCTTATGGACGCTAGTATATTTTTAAAAAATGCTGGCACTGCTCAAAGATACATAAATGAAATATCATTTAAAACAGTCTCCAGGCTCTAGATTTGAAATAGCTTGAAGCTTTGAATGCCCTGCTGTGCTTTTTATTGTTCCGTCTTTGTGAAAAACGTGTTCGTTTTTAGTTTTGAAGTACAGAAAAATGTTTTCCGTCACCTAAATTAAAAAAAAATGGACTGTAAGAGTGGAACAGGAAAACCTGTTTTTCTACAGCTTTT
Organism: Lepisma saccharinum; assembly: GCA_022664845.1. Lineage (NCBI taxonomy): Eukaryota > Metazoa > Arthropoda > Insecta > Zygentoma > Lepismatidae > Lepisma > Lepisma saccharinum. Next base: position 70,978 of record JAGDQP010004244.1, read on the forward strand.
ATACAAGAACGAAACCACAACAGAGCCTTCTTACAAGAGCTGGAAACTCTCTCCAATCTTGGTCCAAAGTGACTGTCAGAAATAAAAGAAAAGTGGGACAGGAATTCAATTATTAATTTTTAAAAATGTGACAACATTTAGAAACAGTGTAGCAATGGAAAAGCAACGAATTTGTCTCTAAATGGCAAAAGTATGCATTATCCAAAAACTTCATCTGAGTTTAAAACGAGCAATTTGTTTGATATTTGCGAAACTAAACTGGGAACTGGGAAACAAAACCCACACCCAAAGTGAGTAATGGGGACACTCCGATACTATGATCTTCATCTAATTGATTTTTTAACATGTTGCCATCTCTGAGGGGGCAATCTACCTCATCCAACACAACACGACCATCAACGTACGTACCATAACACACACATTTGTCACAAGATGAATATCTTCCTTGAGATTTTACACATTTCATGCATGCCCTGGCAGGCATGTCACACACAAAATTGTGTATAGTAACACTGTATGTCTTACCTTTAAATGTAAACCCAGAGAAGAGTAATTGTTGCATTTCAGTGACAAAGTCTTCCAGGAATGTATTCACTGGTCTTGGTTTTTCTTTACCACAGAAAAGTCCCACAAGGAATGGATCAGTTTTGAAGCTTTGAATAGCCCCTAAAATAGGCAAGAAACATAAATAGTGGTAAGCCATCGATATTAAAGACTAGCATGGGGTGGTCAGTACTGGAGAAAGTAGTTTCCTCCTGTTGCATCAACATATTGAGACAGAAGCTGACGCCTGTATGTAAGTACTCTCCCGTAAACATAATTTTCCTACTCAGTGTACGTCTAGGAGAGTTCTGGCATCAGCAGGAAGAGAGTCATGGAAAATCAGCAGTTGCCTCAGAAGAGCACTTAAGGCCTCGTGACTAATTTTATACTTCACAGACCAAGCTCTAAGGAATGTTTCTAGTTCCAAATGTGAATGTAGTTCACAGCTCTGGTCGGGAGAACTTAGCTCTTCTGTATCACTTTTTCTGGGCTCTTCTGTGAAAACCTCATCACCCCCAAAGTAATCACATGATTCATTATCCATATGGAATTGTAAGTCATCATTGTCTGACGCTGATGGAACACTGTTTTGCTCACATGAAGTACCTGCAACATTGTCAACTTCGGTTAATTCGGCCACAGCAGCCTGTAACTCCTTCGGGTGAGCTGCCTACAGCTTACAACTCTAAACCTGCTCGAAAGGAATAGAGAAATAATAAGAAAAAAGAAAACAAGTGGAATGTTACACACAAAAATAAAAGTTATTCACAGAATATACACTTAAACAATCTTCTTATGGACATCCGCTTCTTACTCCTTCCGTTTCCTTTTCGTCATGGCGTCTGAAAACCTTTGTGGTGCGTGTTTGAGTCAGTTCTTAATATTGTCTTAGATGTTCTTTTCAGTGAGGCTTGGGGAGATCTTTCTAATAGAACCTGTAGAGGAAAACAAAATATGTAAATAACCATTGTTGCATGTAACAACGAAGTGGTTGGAGTGCAAAATTACAGCATTTAGTAATATTCGATTTCACCCCACCCTGATCACTCACCTCTGGTGACGGTACATCATAAAATGAAATCAATCCAGAAACAGTGCGATTCTACTAAGAATCGCGAAGCCTCGGGTTCCTTGATAGCATTTTAGGCACTCAAGCTTTCATTTTTTCAAAATAGGTTGGCAACACTGACAGTAAGGTGCTTGGCCACGGGGATGATCGCAGTATGTTAGTATTGTATTAAATAACACTTATGCCTAGTTTGGTACTGCTATGTGTAATGGAAGTAATTAAAATATATAATTTTATATAAAATGTTGACAACACAGAGAAGTAGCACGTTTTGTGGATTGAGGAGCCACTCAGTACTTTTTTATTGTTCCGAATAATGTCCATGTCTAGTTTTGCTAAGCTATCTATAACAGAATGGAAGGAATTTGAACAATCTATTTTTTTTTAAAAAAATGAGGTGGTAACACTGAACTATTGCACCAGCCAGGGCGTTTGCGACGGTTTTGTCTCGTATAAGATTTATTAATTAGCAATTATCTACGTAAGCGCATAGTTTAACACTGTCACTTGATTTGAGCTCCAAAGGTGAGTAAAAAAAAGTGGTGTCACAGATGTCAAAACTGCGAGTGAGACCCATGACATGATCAAGACTGCGTATGGGAGTGATGCCATGGGTCGATCAAGTGTTTTTGCGTGGCACAAATTGTTTCGGGAGGGAAGAGAGCAAGTTGAAGATGAGCAACGGTCAGGACGCACTGCAACCTCAAAAAGTGACGAAAACGTGGTGAAAGTGCGAAATCTGTTGAACGCTGACAGCAGATTGAGTGTGCGGATGATAGAAGAACAATTAAACTTGCCAAAAGCTATTGTGCACGAAATTGTGACCGAAAACCTCGGAATGCGAAATTGTGAACCTTTGCTGTCATGGACTTCCTGACAAAACATGGTATCACACAGCTTCCGCACCCACTCTACAGCCCAGATCTCGCTTCCCCAGACTTCTTCCTCTTTCCCCGACTGAAACGGGTCATGAAAGGACGGCAGCACGTCTCGGTCCAGGCCATTCAAGAGGCCGTAACGAGGGAGCTGAAGAGCATTCCAGTTTATGCCTTCAGTGATTGGCCTACTCCTTTACCAAGTTCGGTCAAAAAGCGCTTTGAAGCATCAATAGGTATACGTGTATGTCTCTCCCAACTTAAGTTTTGAAGTAGCATAGTTCACAGCACATATTTGTCGATATAATAATTGCAATGCTGTTGTAGAATGCTGGCTTTGATAAGTGAAGTTGATCTGTTAATAGAAAATTAGATTATGTTTGTTTAATACGAAATGATGTATAGGAAAATCTCAGGCGTTTAATCAACACCGGAAATGTTATAAATTTTCCAATAAATGTCTTGTTTCCTGTAATTATCTGATGAGAAAATTCTTCTAAATACTTTAACTGAGACTTAAAGTTCTTATTTAGTCGTTTTTGAGCGAATCCAATGTCGTTAATCGAATTAAATAGTTCCATGTTATATAACTGTGTTTTCATTTTGTTATTTTCATATTTGGAATTATGTCTGTTTTGCTTTAGAACATTATTTTGATCATGTTTAGACATATTAATTATGTATATTTTTCGATCCGGTTAGTGAATTCTTTCCTTGTTTTTGTTGTTCATCTTGCTGAGTGGAATCATCTAACTTTTGATTATTCTGACATTTCGAAAACAAATTCTCCAAGTTCAAACTATCACCATCAATGAGTTTGGACAATAAAGATGTGCCCTAAATTACAAAATATCCCAAACGTTTTGCTGCACGACTAAAGTATTAGTATAAACTTTCAAAAACGTCTTGTTTCGAAATAAGCGTACCCAATAAAGATTCAGTCTTGTAGTTTGATATAGGAGTATCTGAATTATACATAACCGGATATTCACCAATATTAAAGGTTTGTGTTGTAACTTGTGTAATTGCTACAGGATGCTGTTGGACAGACCAATCTTTAAACAATATACGAGTATCTATGCAATTTACCCAATAATAGTATCGAAAAATCAATATCCGTTACCCAGAATGTTAATTCCTTTTGTTCTTGTTTCCAATTTACTGGTAGAAGGACTGATCCTATAACTATTAACTCCGTGTTATTCACAAGTTTAAAGGTTTTCTTGTTTGTTTGTAATTTGTTCATATCTCCCAAAGTTATCAAAGTTGATAATGATAGAAAATTACTGTGTAAACCAGTATGCAACTCACATAACAAGGAAATTTGATTAATTGATAACTGAATGCTATTTTTACTTTGTACAGATGACAATGTTTAAAGGTTTGATTCTTCCTGATCAATTACCAAAACATCGTTATTTGGATGTGTTATTTGTTCTATCAGTTGATCATTGTCAATGGTTGTTGACTTATCCAAAAATTCCAAATATGGTATTACGTTTAACGGAGTTTTAGGGTGATCATCTTGTTTATTTTGAGGTGTAGAATTTTTTCTTTTTAGCACAACAAATTTTCTGTATATGGCCAAAATTTTACAAAGATTCTAAGTAATCTTCCCTGCATAGCAGTTGTCATAAGCGCGTCTATCTGTATGATGTCCTCCACACTTGTAACATATTCTATTCGAATTATCAGATGATCTTGTATCATTTTGTTTACGAGTTTCAAACTTCTGTATATGATCTAATTCTAGAGGTGAATCCGTTTTTGCTTACAATTTATGAAAAAGATTGGTATCTTTATCAACTTGCTCCCCAATGTTTATTATTTCTATTGCACGTTCCAGTGTTAATTTATTGGCTGAGAGGAACTTTCTTCTACAATCTTCACGGATACTTCCGACGACAAGTTGGTCGCGAAGCATATCTTCCAGAGAATCGCCGTAGTCGCATCTCATAGCGTGGTTTCTTAGATAACGTAAATTTCTGATGCTGTTTGAAACTGTGTTTGCTTCATCGTATGAAATTTGTATCATTCTATTTTAAATTTCGTTTTGACGCAAAATGATGCTTCAAAATACTCTCAATTTTGGTGAAAGCCTGCTCTGTAAGAATATCCGGAGAAACAATATATTTGAGTGTTGAAATTAACCCGTGAGATATGATACTCAAAAACAGTGATGCATTTTTATCTGGAGCAATGGAAAAGGCACTACCAGTGTTTGAAAACTGTTCAAGATAGACCTCAATGTTCATGGTGTTAGGATCGAACCTTTCCAATTGTTGATTCGGTAGCATGGCGAGTGTTTTGTTCAAAAAGTTACAAATAAACAACACTATCATTCCAAACATAGGTGATGATTACCTTGCAAAGATATTCTCTCGGTGGACGCAGTATTATTCTTCAAAACCGACTGCGCCATTAAATATGCTAGGGTTTCTGAGGATAATGGAGAAAACACCAATATATATTTTAAATAATAAAAAGAAAATAAATATATTTATGAGAAAAGACGTTATCATTTGCAGTTTTGCGTCCATGTACGTAGTCAGCATAGCCTTCAAATCTTGGATCCATAGCCCATGTAAGGATTTGTTTTCCACGTATCGGTACACATATAAAGATAGCAGGATACTTCAGAATGTTGTAAAGGTTAAAACACCATTCGTTGAATATAAATTTTATTAATTGATTAGATATGGACACTTAAAAAGTGAGAATGTACTTTCGTACATTCGCATAATCGCAAATATACTTAAAAAGGGGAACTAGAACTGTAAGCCAATCAAAAATCTCGGCTTAAGATTAAAAAAAATAAACAAGTGTCTACCAATCAGCAGACTCGATGTACATAAGAATGGAAAAATCCTAGTTATCGATTTGACTAATAAAATACAATCTTGCTGAGAATACTAATGAAATACACTTTAGAGCTAATCAGAAACGTTGAAACATAACATGTAGGGAATTACTATTTTAGCGACCAATTACAAATCTTAAATCGTTGTTGAAAGTTACGGGAGATAAAATAAAAGAATAACATTCCCCAAAATGCAACACATATTGCCAAAACCACATATAAATAAATGTTCAAATAAAACAAAGATAACTTTCTGCCAGACTTGGAATTCTTTTGGTTTAAAATTTGGTAACGTTGGAACATGTTTTTGTTTTTATACAATAAGCTACTTAGTAAAATTAGAGTATAACACCCGGATTGACACTATCTTATTCATCTTGATTTGGTATGCACATACAGTGTTCTATTTTTCGCTCAGTCTTTTCTGTTATATTCTATTGCACTCTCTTTAGTACATGCTCATGCAGCGCAGACTTCAGCTTAAATAGAAGCAGGAAGAGAGAAACTGATTTCATAATAGAAATACTAATATTAAATTTAATACTAAGATAAAATGTTTGTTTTATTTTAGATTATTGTATACAAGAGCGACTTTGCTTGAAATCATGAGACTTCGACCAATACTTCCCTTAGTTAGCCGCATGGCTAATGAAGATATAGATATCGAAGGCTTTAGGATCCCTAAGGTAAATTATAAAAATTGTAAATAGGGACATTAATTTTGTTAGTGCCACATTTATATAATTTTATGTGATGGATGTGTTTATTTTAATTTAAAAATTTCACTTACACATCAGTTTTCTCTTAACTATTTATAGTTGTACATTTTTTTTTACCTTCTTTTTTATCCTACCAAAGATTACATCAGATATAATATAGAAGTGGAAAAAATGATAAATACAACAACAATCTTTATTTCTTTGGTGGAGCATTTTGTGCTAGTCATAAGTAATCCATTGTCTTGCACATTGATTCTCCAGCCACATGTAGGAAAATCTGTTTTCATAGCTTGTAGCTTACTATGAAGACCCTCAATTAGAGTTTTATCAAATATTAGGATGATTTGTTAAAGAACTAGTCAAACCAGATGATTTTGATAATCGTAGCTATCTGCCTCTTCACGAAGATAGTCTCGAAAAATATCACGTTGCATGTGCTATGAGTTCTGCCATAACTTTGTCTTACCTCAATGTCAATTGTGTGTTTTAGGTAAACCTGATGATTTTGACAGGAAGCTCATAACTCTTGTTATCGCAGACCAAAATTCGATCTTATATTAATTATCAAATACATTTAAGAACCACTAATACTTCACTTTTAAGTGCTGTTCGACTATCTTATCCCAATTTTACAATCGATCGCTAAGCTTCCGGCCAGCGCTAAGTTGAGACTAAGTCATATTTTGCATTGTACAATCTCCCACTAAGCGTTAACTGACAGTCAAGTCTCGGGTAAGCTAGCGAGAGGACAGTGCCGTAGTTAAGCAAGCATACAGCCGTGTATGTTGAACGGCAATTTCATGGTAGAAAAAGAAGAAAAATCAAGCATATACACGACATTCTTTGATGAAATAAACAATAAAATAAGGTGAAATTGTACGTTTCAATAAAGTTAAGCACATAAAATAAATTATACATAATAGAAACGCCTGAAATGCCTATCTACCATCTGAATTTGCGAAGTAAATAGGCATGTTTATTCTGCGTGATTACAAGCTGTGCGTGGTTACAAATCTTTTTTCGTAATCTGAGGGTCAAATCTGACAAAGGTAAGTTTTTTTTGTTTGTTTTTTTAACCAAACGCAAATATATCATAACTAGATTGCATTAGTTAAAACTTAGCTTTAAGGTCCCTTGATAGCGTAGCTAACAAAAGGAACCTAATAATAACGCTCAGCCCGACTGTGTCCAGAAAATATATCACGGAAACCAAAAAGTGTAGAAATGTGGTTGAGGTGTCGTTAGGAAGATCCTGGCTAGAATAGCTCAGAACCGTTGGAAACGTTTTGATTGGTTTAATGGGTTCATGTTGCTAACAATTTTTAAAAATGTACTTTGTTAACCAATTTTTAACCTGGTATATTATTTCCATTCCGTTAAGCCCATCTGCGTTAAGGTTTTCTTTCTTCGACACAATAGAAAAATATTAAAGAGGTCCACGTTCTCAGGCACTGAGGTTCTCAGTACTGTCAACCTATTTTACATAAATTAATGCCTGCTTCGCTAAAATGCTTTCAAGGGACTGGATCCTTCGCGATTATTAGTATAGTTTCTAAGGTTACTGAATAAGAGGAACGGCTGGGATGTAGAACAACAAGGAAAAAAGCTTGCGCATGTGGCGTCACCACAGAGGGACTGTCCTCTGCGCGGAAGAAGCAGATGCGTACTACACATGTTTTATATACCGATACTCGAGTAAAAAAGATGTGTTAATTTTTCCACTCACAATATAAGACGATGTTTGTAAAATAGATGCATGAAAGGAAGTATAAAGAATTATTTTGTGAAATAACAAATGCACCTTTCGTTTGAATATAATTAAGTTTCATCAATGCAAATCTGAACACTAATAAACACCACGTTTTAACATTTATAAGGTGATATTATAAATTTGTAACGTTTTAACATTTATAACGCGATCGAAGAGAAAACATTTATACACAATTAATTTGCTGTGCATTCGGCATCTATTTTACATCATTACATGTGGTTTAATTAATAAAACATCCTACAATACGATTCTATGCAGAAATATTCATTTTCTATACACATAAAAATTAGACTATACTGAATATACAGCCAGAAACAAAGTTAAAAAGGAAACATTTACAGAAAATAAAAATAATTTCGATTTTTAATGTCCTTAAGGCATCAGATCAGACCGGGATAAGGTGGGGGAGAGGATGTTGGAAGAAAGTCGGCCAGGTCCTACTTGGTATGTACTATCCCGGCATTTACTTAATGTCATTGAGAAAAACGTGAAAAAATTTGGTTAAGATAGACGGCTTCTGGGATCGATCCCAGGACCTTCCTATTGGTAAACCCAACGCTCCACGAACTGAATATACTACTACTACTACTACTACTACTACTACTACTACTACTACTACCAATAATAATAATAATAATAATAATACCCTGACTCAATGGTTCAGTTATTAATATCGTTTACTGAAAACCGGAAGCACTATGGCTTGAGCCCGGCTGTCGGGCAACCAAACTGATGTTTTCCGCAGTTTCATTAGACTAATGCCAGGATGGTATCTTAATTAACTAGGATCCTAGATTCTACCTTCCCCATTCTTGCTCCGGAAAAGTGGTATGATGCCACAGAAGTAACAAGATCAAATAGCCTAGTTAGTCTATAGAAAGGGAATTTAAAATAATAGTAATAATAATAACAAAAGTAAAATTTGCGAAGGGGCGTTATCTCTAAGGCAAGTGACGGGTTTATATCTGAACTGTCTATCGAAGTTAAATGGATAAATGTATCAACAACTAAAATTTAACTGAAGTCCTGTAGATCGAACAAAAATTACACTTTATTGGCATGCATCGTCAATAGAAGGGAATGATGTTACTTACCCTAATTTATTTGAATAACATATTTCTAAATTACATTCAGTTCAGCCTTATTTGAACTAAATTAACGTTAGAATAACTCTTGGAATTTCAAATTGAATTTCTTTTGAGGCCTATAGGCAACTATGGCTCAGGCCGAAAATAACTCTTGGGTGAAGAAGAAACCTACGGGATTTGGAACTCCTCCTCCTACTTCTTCTTTGAATTTAATTTATTTTATGGTCTTTAGAATAGGGTAGGGTAAAGGAGGAGTAGGACAGGGCCTAATTTGAAGGTAATCTCGGGCTTCTCGGCATTTCCATAGTGTGACAGAGAAATTCCTGGAAAAACTTTAGCCAGGATGATCGGCGGCTGGGATTGAATTTTCCTTCCTGTTATCGCGGAGGCTGTGGGAATTATATCATGAATGTTACTGGAAAAGGACAAAACCGCAGACAAACAGTACACTTGTCAAAAATATTGAGCGATACGGAAACTTATAGCATCGCAATTCACAAGTCTGAAATTACAGCTTGTATCCAATCGTCTTAATTGAAAGTACCCATCTCCATTTAGTTCTATTAAATGAATTACCCAACCTCGTGGTCCAGTGGTTACTGTCTCGGAATTTAGATCGGCACTGGGGAGGCACGCGGATTCAAGCCCTTCTGCCTTCCACCCTAAGAGGTGTTGCAAGGGTTCCCTTAGTTTCAGGGCAAATGCCGACATGGTTACCTACAAAAGGAATGTGGCTGATGCATTCCTAATCCCTTTCTTTAAAGGATTGTATTTCATTCCCTTCACCCTATATAGGCTATTTTTTTTAAAAAAAAGTTTGGGGTAATCCCTTATAAAATGTTAATAAATAAAGACATTTGCTCAGACGAATATACAAGGCCTCTTGTAGTCTATTTCCAAATAACGGAGGTGTGTTGCTGTTCACCGTCCTGTAACATTTGTCTACCTTTGCAAATGCAGATCAGCTTCAAGAACGTCTGATTATTATAAGGCGGCGAAAGGAATAAATGGGAACTTAATACTTTGCTCATTAACGGAATAACTTTCTGAAACCTGGAAAATATCAAGAAAGGTTAACATATCTGGTTTGAAATTGCTCATTAAAGTTTCTTAAACTTACAATATTGTGGCTTTTCTTCGTTTTCGTTGTAGATTTTGTGTAGTGCAGAATATGTAAATCTATTAAAACTAATATTTTTAATGTTGAAGCGGAATTGTGATTACGCTCCTAAGCAGGCTAATGGGTTTCTAAGGATGAGACCTACAATTTATATTAAATTTGACTCTGAAGACGCAGTCGTTTCCTGTGATAAGTGACACAACTCATAACATTATAAATATGGAACAAGGCTGTAAAGAGTATTCTTATAAATATAGAGAATCATCAGTGCATAATAATGAAAAAGGTGAAATCATAATTTGATGCTCTTTATAATGATATTACTATAAGCATTATACGATCTGTTCTTATAGCAAATTATATAGTTGCCTCTAATAGTTACAGAGGCAGCGGGGAGAATAAGAAAACGAGCAACTCTCATCCCTCTATAGTGACGTATGCAGTGAACGCTGCGTGTACCCACCATAGATTTAATATTTCACCACTAGATCGAACATAGGCAGCACTGTAGCACTCCCGAATTGAACGTTGCGCTTTCCGCCATATTTGGGGCAAGAAATCGTCTTCTAGCGATCCGTTTCCCAAGGCCAGGAAGTTTCTCTACCACTGACTTAGGGCTGATGAGAGAGAAAAGTATTGTATGTAAAGAAAATTTAAAGAGCTTGCTCATCTAAGAACGTTTTACAATTCAATACTTTCATAACATCTTTTTTAATATGCGTGGTTGCATAACAAACAAGAGTAGAATTGTATACACTTCAATGAACCTTTTCTTTTAAAAAAGGATGTCATTGTGCGGGTTACATGGCGGTGATTATGTTTATATCTGTACTCATACGGAAACGTGTCTTATTCGTGCTTATTTCGACCCACCGTTACTCCAGACACTATCTAATAATATTTAGAAACACGTACATTCTTAACAGAACAGGTTTCAAGTATTTGATGGTACCATCACGCCTCAAGTTTTCTGTTAGTAGTATTGAAAATATCAAGCTCTAGAGCTCATTTTCCCACGCTTTCGGAAGTCTACATTCTTGAAACGAAGCATTTATGCATCCTCGATGGTCTACCCTTTCTCTTATTTTCATGTCATGAATCCGGTGAATTTGCTTTGTAACATCCTGGATATAACGAAAGGATAGCCGTAACGTCAAATTTCACACGAGATGAAAAAAATGAAAGTTGCTCCGATAAGATGAAGTGGAAATGGGCAGGTCACATAACTAGATGAACAGATGAAAGGTGGACGACAAATGTACTTACTACATTGGATTCCTAGAAAAAAAAACGACCGAGATGACGCCCAAATGCAAGATGGGTAGATGAAATCATGCGTTTTTCAGGAGCTACATGGATGAGGATAGTGGCAGACAGAGGTGTATGGAAAGAAAAGGGGGAGGCCTTCATCCAGGAGTGGATAGAGAATTGCTGAATATGATGATGATGATGTGATAGACAGACAGTCATGTGTGCGTGCATGCGTGTGTGTGTGTGTGTGTGTGTATATATGCATAAGGGAGAAAGAGAGAGAGAGAGTTGAAGTCTAGGAGGCTATTTGATACAATGTGAAACGAAACCGTTTACTATAAAGAAGAAGATTACTTTTGGGGGTCACCAACCGAAAGGCATGGTAAAAGAGGGTCACGGCATGAGAAAGGTTGTAGTGTATAATGTTTTCCCCTTCTAATATTATAACCACAGCACAGAATTTCCGACACAGCGAATATTTCAATGTAGGTTTTGACTAATACATTCAATGTCCGGGAACAAGCATCTAGTTTTTTTTTTTAAATTTAGCTCATAGATAGGCACCCATAGCTTGAACCTGTCACTTGCAGTCCCTTAGACATATCACGGCTTAGATATAGCTGAGTGTCTGAGCCATAAATATAAGGTAAATTAAACAGAAACACTAAAAATTATGTTCCCGAAGTACCTTTTTGGGTGACTTTACGTCGAGGATATTATTTCTTAGACATACGAGGGACTTTAGACCCCACAGCACCTGTTTGGCCATTAAATAAAAGTGAAATAACTGAATAAATACTCCCAGGGAGTACGTAATAAATATAGGCTCTACACAATATTTCCACTATATGCCAGCATTATTCATGCATGGATAATTTCAATACGTGGAATATACATTTCATATGTCAATGTGCGCCTGGGAAGATTTCAGGATTATTGCTAACTTTCCAATTACATTTTAACTTCTTGCTACTACTATACTTTTTATCCTTATAGCGTTAATATACAAGATTTCGCAGTGCAAAGTGCACGTTCTCTAATGTTCAAGGTAATTTGTATTATATGGGAATATTTCCTATATATTTTTTTCATGATACCAAGCATTCTAATCCTGGTAAAAGTTTCGTTACATTTCTAATTACCCATGAATACTCTCGGAACGTTAGGAACTAAAATGCAACAATCCTGGAATATGCTTATTGCGAGAAGTTCATTTTAAACACATGGAGAGAATGAGAAACAAAGTAGTTTAAAAGCACGTAAATATTCGTATCATAGTACTTTTAATTTTTGCCCTAGGGAGAAAAACAAATTCCAGGAAAAATATTTTTTCAAATGTTGAAATAAAAATACTTCTGAAACTGAAGGTAAAGTAGAGAACTATTTTTAAAACACAGCTACGAATTCGGTGCAGAATGACAGTTGTGCCCGTTGCAAAACAACTGTGCTGCTTCAGAGCCTCTGTTTATAACTAGACTGGTAGTCGTAGTAGCGTGTAAGAGAAGGGTATGCAGCCATATTCAATCCACTAGTGGATGAGGCCTCTCCCCGAAGGAAGGAGTTGGTCTACTACTCTCACGCTGACCAGACGGGTTGGGAGAGGAGAGCCGAAGCTCTCACTGTGATCGCCACTGTCTTTTATTCACAGCAGCTCCCCAATTGTTCTCACGATGCTGGGTCAACACCGACATTTTTGAGCCCCCACCGGGAATCGAACCCGGGACCTCTCTCACTGAATTATATTATAAATATATTAGGATCGTTTAAAAATTAGGGATTTTTTTTCCGAATTTCACTTGTGGCACACCTAACATTTATTACGCCACTGAAAATAGATACTCTGTTAAAATTTAAACATTTTTACAACATTTTTTAATGGTTGCGCAAGCAGATCGAAATTTTGAATGCTATTGGTATATACACATTGTTATAGATATTGTTATACATATATACTGTATGTTTATTCATTTTGTTATACACATTGTTATATACATATTACACAATTACACAATAAAAGCACACTATTGCTAATTATATTTGTATTATTAAAACTTCGTAAAGTTTATTTGTTCACTCTATTTTAACACTTCACTTTCACATATTAATATATTGACATATTTTACTTAGATAGGGTATTCTTTGAACAGTCTGGATATTGTTTCCTGTGTTCAGCAACAACTTGAAGTAGGTACTGCTCCTGTTCCTCGTCCTTTGTGATAATACCGTTATACTCTTGTATGAGGGCAACTCCGCGTTGTGCATGATCATTAACTACTTGCAAGCGTTTAACTGCTTCATAACCAGCTAAGTAATCAGTGTTGGATTTCCATGTCTCTGGATTTTGTGCAAGAAATATTGTTCGAATACTCAGACGTTCAAAAAGCTGCACCGTGTTCTTCGTTATGAAATTCTCGATCTTGGCGTCCTGTACTGAAACAAGAGCATCTCCAGGTATTTGCATTCGTTTTGGAGGCTCATCATTGCTGGTATCTGTGTTCAAGTTTTTCGCCATTTCTTCTTTGTTTCTGCGGAGAGTTCTTCGTCTAAGAACGCCAAGCCAATGAGTTCTTTGCTCAAGTACCAGAGATGACCTCGATTTTTTCCTGGGTTAGTTTGTAAAAGGTTGGATTGTCTGTTTCATATTTAAGAAGACTTTTCAGGAATTCGAGATCATTTCTTCGAGCAGATGCAGCAACTGGTGATACTAACCACGCTTTCACATAACCTTTAACAAGGAACGTACACAAACTAATAAACTCTTGATGAGTAAGGTTGAATTGGTCTCTAAACAGCCATATTTTGAATTGCGCACAGTGCCTTTTCCATCCACCTGGCGTGGTGAATAGCTCCGAGTGCCGCAAATTGCACTCCACGGGATTCCTTCAAGAAATATAAAAAATAGTTCCAATAATTCACGATACTCGTCCCTTGGCTGGTTACATTGACGATGGCTACGTGCGAAATCTATAAGTTCATCCTTGATATTGGCCAAATCTATATTTCTTTCAGCTGAATCATAGCGTGTGTGATCCAAGGAGCTCCAAGATTCTTTAAAACGCTTGAATTGCTACGTCTACCTCTCCACGCATATATTTTTTAAAAACAGCAGCCAAAACTATCCCCAGTATGTGGTGACGACAAGCTAAATACAAAAAGCTTTTCTTAATTTTCTGCTCTATTATGACACAAGCGCCGCTGTAGCGACGAGTATTGCTGTCAGTTGTATCGAAACACATTACGTTTACCTGTTCAATAATATCCCATGACCTCAATGCACCTAGGACGGCATTCGCTTGAGCTTGTCCAGTTCCAGATTTCAGTTTTGAGACTCCGAGCAATTGAGGTTTTTCCTTGCCAGATACTATTACATGTAGGCGATCGATGGTTTCTTTTCCTGTTATGTCTGGTAGAATTTTGCTATCCTAATGGACAACGAGGGCGCTTGTTGCTTAGAATTTGATCTCTATGATGGCAGCTGACTCAAGACGATTACGTTCGCGAGCTCGTTTGATGGATGAACGACTGAGGGCAATTTTGTCCAGATTGTGACCCAAACCTTTGACCATTGCTGCTATAACAAAAGTTGCTTCTCTGTCAGTTAATTTTGATCTGTCTAACATAGAATTAAGTTCGGGAGTAACAACATAATTCCGGGTTTTCCGCTTTCGTTTTGTATCTGATGACTTCTGCAGAGCATGCTGCTGCGTGGGTTTATATTCGTGATCAGAGTAGGTTTTACTTGCTTCCAAATTACTGCCACTATCACTATCGCTCGAAACAAACAGTGTAACCGCGTTAGTGCTAGCACTAGTACTTCCCTCCATCAATTCATGTTTTTGTTGCTCCTTGTTTGCCGTCTTGGCTTCCTTTTGAGCAAGAGTTCTGTCCACTAACACCATACAACCACGTCGTCCCTCTTCCCTCTGAGCAATGAGGAAGTCCTTGTCTTCCTTATTTTTGATTAGTCTAAGAGCATCCGCCTGTGCTATATCAAACAAATTATTCAAACGTGCAACAAATCTACCTTCATTCTCTTTGTGTCTGGTAGATTTTCGGTTCTTGCTTTTCTTTAAATTTGCCCACTGGTCGCTCAATTTTTCAAGTTTCACAGGGTGCCACGGTAAAATTTCAACTTTTCGAAGTTTTGGACCACCCTAATATACAGATGCTTATCAGAATAATGGAAACACCTGTTGTTGGCAACACGTCAGATGTATGGGTTGGCAGTGGTGTCGTGGCGACCGCAGCGCCGGACTGCTGGTGGTGGTGTGTTAGGTCGGTCTCCATACTACGTCAGGCGTCGTGGAACAGGAGTGTGCAGTGGCTGCAGCAGACGGAGGTAGTGTAAAATGGGAGACCTCTCAGAGTTTCAAAGAGGGCAAATTGTTGGTGCGCGGTTATGTGGAGTGAGTGTGACGGCAGTGGCTAGTGTGTTAGGTGTGTCGCCAGGGACAGTGTCGAAGG
>JAGDQP010004245.1:0-47444 GCA_022664845.1 Lepisma saccharinum
ATAGATGCTGTATACAAAATTTCATTGAAATCGGAGATGGTCGGGTGTAAAATTGCATTTTAGCTGTACGATTTGGCGTGGAATGACCCGTAACTGAATTTTGAAAATTTAAACTGAGGACCCGGATGTGGTACTTGGAAACCAAGAATTTGGATCGTCGAGTGGGATGTCTGGATCTGAATCTTGTATCAGGTTGCAAGTTTCGGATCTAAGTATGCGGTTTTAAAATAAGATTCACATCCGGATTCTCGGTTCCAGCAAATTGATCCGGGTCCTCACTTTCAGTTTAGAAGATCAAATACAGGTCCTGGTTCCATTGTTATCAGGAACCGGATCCTGATAGAACCAGAACCAGATATAAATACCATATACATTTATAATTCGTAGCAATTGTACAATATTTCTTTACTTTGAGTATAAGGTGTGATTCAGGTTTATTGTCCCGAACTTGAAGTTGGCACCACTGCGTACGGGAGCGAGAAGTGGAAATGTCCTGCATCCACATTGTCCAGTGGTCAGAGTAAGTGTTTGAATGCGGTTTGCATGAGTACTATACCGATAGCAAAATATACGGATAAGCAAAACATTGTGATTGCGTTTTTTCCAGTAGCTCAATCCTTATCGTCAAGTGACAGTATCTCGCTTCAGAGAACAAGGTGTGTGTGTGTGTGTGAGAAGGATCAGCCAAGCCCTGGAAACTGGTGACATGCGATACAACACAGTTTCAGGTCCACAGCAGGTAACCATAAGATGGCGGAAAAAACAAAGAAGGTGTTTCTGAAAGAACCAAACCTGTCAACGCGACAAGCGGGTGTAAAACTGAGCATTTCGCAAGCTTCCGTGATGAGAACATGTAAACGGCAGGAACTCGGCACAGAAAAATTGTGCAAATTTGGATAAGAAAGCATACCGTCGGGAGGCGACTTTTTTTTTTTTTATTGGTCATTGATGATGAAACAAAAGTCGAATGGGACGCCTCAGAGTTGAATGCTAATGAATATATATCTATTATTCGAGGTTGCCAAACCCTTACCGAAGCCATGGGCAACTGAAACCAAAATTTCCAAAGAAAATGATGGTGTGGTAGGCAGTGACACAGGATGGGAAACTTTCTTCAGCGTTTGTGACCGACAGAACACTGAACAGTGAAATGTATGTATCCAATTCTGTGCGGAATATTCTCTTGCCATGGCTAAGTACTTTGTATGCTCACATTACCATCCCATTTTCTGGAAGACAATCACGAGTTTCCATATGTTTCACGAGTGGACAACCCAACGTCGGTGCCACAGTGCGGACCAATTGAGCGGTTCTGGGCTATGATCAGGAGGGAGATGGTTGAAAAAAGGCTCCTTTGCGAGAACAAGACAATGTAAGCGAAATTGGACCCGGATTTCGAAGCAGGTGGCAGCCAAGTACGGAAAACGCCTTTGTGCCAACTTCAAGAAGGACCTACGCTTTGGAAAAAAAGAAGGTCCATGTGCTGTCTTTCTGAAGAAATGTTAATTTGTATACGTATCATGTAGTCTTAAGAATTAAGAGAGTTTCGGTGTGGAAATCTTGTTTCTCGTTGAGGACAATAAACCTGATTCATACCTTACTTCATCTTACACAGGGTGTTTCAAACGTGATTCCTGACATGAAAAGAAGAAAAAAAGCATGGATCATCGAGTGTGCACGAGTTCTTCGTTTCAGCGCTACAGGCTGCCGAATGCGTGGGAAAATGAACTTTAGAGCTTCATATTTGCAATGCCATTAACAATAGAACTGTGTCGACATTGTACTCTCAAAGGCTTGGAATCTTCTTTATTACAAAATGCAAGTTCCGGAATTCTGCAGTGGGGCGTAAGAGATTCACTAAAGGTAAAATGGAATTCCCAGAAAATCTCTGCCGTGCTAGGTCGATATCTCAAGCAAGTTTCCTTTGAAGGACGATTTTTTTTTCTTAAATGATTCGTGGTTGCATATAAAAGAAGTCAGACTTGCATACATTTAAATGAATGTTTGGTGTATTTATCAGTAAAAGAGACTGTCATTGCCAGGTTAAATTGGGGTGATTACATCTATATACTGTACTGTTACGGAAAGAAGTTCCATTCATACTTAGTTCGACCAACAATTTACTGCAGAGAACGTCGGGAATTTTTGTATTTTTTTTGGAGAATCCGTTACGCAATTTTAGTTAAAGCAGATTTGAAATCTTTGAGGGTACCATACGTGGCAGCAATTTGTAATACTGCTAACGTCTCTTTAAGCAAAAATTACTTTCATGTAGGTAATTAAGAAGAAATACAACATAAACCCTGGATTACAAATATTTTTTGGTATGTGTGACTGAGATATATGCTGTGGTTGTTCCCTGTACCCAGGGACCCAGTTGTCAGCGTTGCCAGCCTATTTTAAAATCAACTTTTCAAATGGTCCGTATACTGCTACGTGCCGATACCTATTCCTGTACTTTCAAAAAAGTGCGGTGGGCGGCTACGTTATGATATACTTTGAAATAATACTTCTCGGAGCCCTATTGCAACACTCATTAGAAGAAACATCTATGTAGTTGCTGTTTTACAAGAGTATTAATTATGCTTTTGCATATAATATAAAATATTTTTTGTTACACTGTCTTTATCTGTATATATTTTCACAATATGGGACAGGGCTTGAAGCCCGGAGCATGAAGGAGCAATGCCACCGAGTTTTTATAGTAAACGCAAACATATATCTCTGCCGTAGAATAGAAGCAGGTCATTTCCCGAGATTTTGAGCTAAAGATAATTGAGTTTAGCGGACGGGTCATTTCACGTCAACTAAATAGTTTTGATGATCTAAACCCGATCATCTCAGAATTGTATGACAATTTGTATGCTGGTAGAAATTTTAATGTTGATTTCAAAACTAAACCGTTTCAAAATCCATACACTGGTTCCTGAGCTACAGAAGTTTGAATGAAATTTGGGCTCGTTTTACGTAAAATCAGTCGCGAATGACGTTGTAAGGGTTCAAGGTCATTTACAACCATGTCTAGAACTTACTTTGTAATTGAGATAGAGTGCTTATTCTTTTTGTTTTTCTTGTAATGAAATTGGCTTTCAAATGAAATATAAACAGTGCTGTTATTCATTCACCATAATGGACAGGAACCAAAAATTTCCAAAAAGGTAAAGAAAGAAAAATGTCCACAACTGTAAGCACATTCTTATTTATAACTTTTGATCCGATGCACGGATTTTGATGAATTCTTTTTTGTTGAATCTTAGGTTCACAAGTTATCAACAGAAAAAAAAATCAGGGTGGGATCTCCATAGGATCGCATCCCATATTAATCAAACCACTGGAATATTGCAAAGCACTGAAAGAAAATATAAAAAGTGTGCAGTGGAACATGTACCGACAGAGGGTGGGGGACAGCCTTCCATGCATAATCGAGTTAAGTCACACGCACAGTGTTACCACCTCAACATAAACTTATATTTTTTCTAATGGGATGAATATTCAATAGTTTCGGAGGTGATAGTATGAGTCATGATAAACAAAAAAAGAAAATTATATTAACATGGGTCGAATTCTGCTTCGTTTTGGAGATACAGTGATTCCAACTTGGAGCCCAAAATCAACGCCTAACAATGGGAAGAAAATTAATTAATCTCAATAAATCATAAACGACGCATTGAATGATTTTTTCTTTTTTGTGTGTGGAAATTTGTTCGTAAGAACATGGTAGATATCAGGATTGAAAATACGATGTCACCATGTTGTCAGCGTTGCTAACCTGATATAACGTTTACATTTTTCTAATGGTACTACGTTGTATTATTATGTATTCGACATCCTCTTATGATGATAAACAACATATGTAAAGCACAAATCGCAGTGTTGCAAACTGTGGATGAAATATCTTAGGAAATTACGCAGTTTGTATAAGATCTCGAAAATGTTTATGCCGTATCCACAGTTTGCAACACTGCGATGTATGGTTTACGTATGTTGTTTATCATCACAAGAGGATCACCACATGACTAATGTAAGTCAAAAAGTAATTCAGGCATCATATCAAGTCTCTGAGAATTGCCAGAAAAGGCAAACCACATACTATTTGATTCTTCCTTGTGCACATAATGTAGTGTCAACAATGATCAACCCCGAAGAAACTCCTCAGAAACTATCATAGATTCCATTGTGAATGATACAGTGGCAAGGCGTATTTCTGATTTGGCTCGAAATGTCCGCGACCAGCTGAAGGAAAATATTAAAAAAGTGAATTCATTTCTATTCAACTGGACGAGCCCACAGCTTGAGGCTACAAGTCCATTTGAAATAGAACGGGAAAAGTGGTTTTTATTCTGCAACGATGGTGCCAAAACCTTAACTGGTAAGTAGAGTGGGCTTGTGGAAAGACTATCCGTCATGTCAAATGCGAAGTGGGTGCATTATTTCCTACATCGGTAAGCTCTAGCCGCGAACAAAATGCCAGATGATCTTTTCCAGGTTCTGCATGGGGCCGTCAGAATTGTTAGTTATATGAAGAGTTAACTGTTAGAAAAAAAGAAAAGAAAAGGAAAATGGATTCCATCCACAAAAAACTACTACTGCACATCGAGGTAAGGTGGTTGTTACGTGGAAAGATGTTGAATAGGTTGTTCGAACTGCGCTCGGAATTATTCCTGATTCTACAGGAATCCAATCCCTAACTAGCTGAATTTTTTACCTCTGAAACATGGCTGCTTCAGTTGGCTTACCT
Organism: Lepisma saccharinum; assembly: GCA_022664845.1. Classification (NCBI taxonomy): domain Eukaryota; kingdom Metazoa; phylum Arthropoda; class Insecta; order Zygentoma; family Lepismatidae; genus Lepisma; species Lepisma saccharinum. The sequence continues at coordinate 4,739 of JAGDQP010004245.1, forward strand.
GGCCAACATCTTCACTCATCTAAATTACTTAAATTTGACCTTGCAAGGACCAATAATATGGAGGTTCGGATTCTATTAGTGCTACAACTACTACTTGTGCAGTGTTCAAGAGGAGGTAATGGAATCTTCGTAAATGAAAGTCATTTGTTACTGTCATTATCCGTATTTGATGAGAACTGTTTCATTATACATGTATGGGACTATGGGCAAGGAGTCCGATGAAAAGAAAATCCTTTAAAAAATACATTGTTTTTACAAACTAAGAGTGTACTGTTAAAGAAATAAACTCGTTGTTACCTTAACAAAGAGCATAACTAAATAATAATTCAAAATTCATGAATAATGTACCATTTACCAAAAAAACTGTAGGTCTCGTCCTTAAAAGCTCTTCACATCGTTTAGGACGCTAATAGCAATTCAGTAAGTCAATCTAGTGTTGGAAATCGCCGGTTTACAATACCGTGAAGAAGATAAAGAGAAAAATGTGCTTATATATGGTGAAATGTTTTTAATGTAAGTGTCAAAGCTTAATAGACAGTAATGAAAAGGCTTATCTTTGTGCAGTGAACATTGTTGGGCTTTCGGATCTTCTTACGAGTTGGTTCTCCAGGAATTAAATGTTTGAAATTAATAACGTAAAGAGAGGAATGGAAGGTGTGAAGAAACAAACAAGCAGAAAAGTGCTATATCTTTCAGCATCGTTCATATTGTCCATTCAGTGCAGAAGTACATGGTCGTAATTAAATTTCCCTTTCCTGCCGGATAAACAATACGGATAATGCCGAAACAAATACTAGTTAAGTTTTTTAATTTACACTTCCTGTTCTATTTAAATCTATAGTAATTTCAAACCTAGCTTTATTTCCGTGAGTGGATTTCGAAGGCTCGCAAGTATTGACTGCACAAAGAATTTATGAATAACTTGCTAACCGACGTAGCGTATGGGAGCTCAGTTTAAAATTATAGACTTACTGGTTTGAAAGCTGAAAATTATACAGTAAGATCATAATTCATGGATAGTTTTCAGTGTACATCATGACTCTCCACATGAAATAACTTCCCTTAATAATAAGGAACGTTGTAACTAGGAACAAGTCTACTTTCTAATAAGAATTCGCAAACCGTAAACTTCGAGAAACTTGGCTGAGAACCAGTTAATGCGGAAAAGAAGTGTTAAAGCTTGGAAGAACTCAGATTCAGATTGAAATGTTTAAAGGTGGGCGTAAGAATAATTGAAATATTGCTGAGGCCAAAAAGGTCAAGTAAAGAAGGTGACAAATGAATTTGAGAAGGAAGATATTGGGGAGAAGGGATCAATACGTTTTGGTATTAAAAAGTGTTGATATATAATAAGGTATTGACAATTGAACATTCGAAAGAGACTGTTATTTATCGAAACCTTTTCTTCCCGTACCCGTATATGTTCTAAGCAGAGCATAATAATTTCATAAAATGGAATAGCAAAAACATGTTCATTTTGTTGATTTGACGGATATTAACTTTGAGAAAGTATTGTGCTTTATTTCCTTCCTAATGTTCCTTAGGGAAGAATAGCGTACCCAATGATACAAGAGATAAAAGCAATTCGGCTTTAGACAATAAATGCTCAGTGTAAAGCTTAGATTCAGTTGTGGAAGCTTGCAATAGATATTGCAGTTTTTATACAAGAAGTGAATGTATTAATTTTTGGACTTGCGAAATGCATAGGGTAACTACGCATTCTGGATTTTGCAGAACAGTTTTTTTTTATTATTTTTTTTTATATTTTTTTATTTATTTTTTTTTTTTTTTTTGTAAGTCGTGTCCTGTGGAGTGGAAGATATTTGTGAAAAGCAATGTCCTGCGGCCGGAAGTACAGTTAAGATCTGTTCTGTATTTAACATTTTGTTTACTAGTTTTTCCTCGAAGTATGAAACTAAATGCTCAATATGGTCGAATTGAAAGTAGTGTATTCAACAAAACATTGGATTTTCGGTGAAGTAATTTTTGGATGGCAAGGCAGTGAATGTATCCCATGTGCTGTACGCACGCGGCGTGGACCGCGCATAGATGATGTGGAGGTAGCGCTTCACATATTTTCGACTTACAGTACAAAGTGAGGTGGGGTGTCAGTTCCATGCTCGATCGCCTTTAACTTCCTAAGGTGCCCAGAAGTGCCAAGGATACACTGGTACTCAGTTTAATAAGAGATTGAGTGCCCCTCAGAGTGCTCATGGGAATACTCCTAGAAAGGTTTCCAGCGTCCTGACCGGGATTTGAACCCGGGTCGCCCGATTCGTATCGCTATCGTCTGAGCTACGGACTTCTGACAAATCTTAGTTGAAAACACACACATTTAAACACATATCACTCACAAAATGCAATTTCAGTTGCACTTGTACTGGATTTCATAGTTTGATTTCTGAAAATAATAGCTCCTTTGCTGAGAGGCATTTACTCAAATGAGAAATATGAAGCAAAATGATACGAGCGTTCAATTTTAATGCTTGATTTGAAAATCATATAATGTGTTCTGAGAGTTCTTTTTCCTAAGATCTGTATAGTTCGCATGGATTATTATTATTAAAAGTTGACGAATACCTAATTCAGGTTGCATTTTATTATTTCTTTTTTTGTGGTTCGTTATACCACTGATACGATGGCACAGGCTTGTACTAGTAGGGTAAAATCGAATGTGCGGAAGTTTTTTTAAAATAATTATGAACAAACTGAAATATTGTCTGCGACGTTTATGACTTTTTACCCCCACTTGAGAATGGTCATTAAAATGTATCCTGCTTTTTGCAGCAGAAAGTCAGTTCACCATAGAAACACAAAACATAATATGAAACAAAACTGGACTTAGGCCATAATCAGCCCATAAATAACCATTAATTTTTAAAATGTGAGGCGGAACCCAGTTGAGGACTCAGTACACGTGCTAGCGCCCGATTTTAGCAGCGATCGTTCGATTTGGATAATCTGTGTGTCGTTTGAAAAGCTTCGCCGAGACCTTTCTAGACACCACCTTCGTAGTCCTAGTAGTTGAAAGTTGTCGATTGCCCCCATCACTTACTATGGGGCCCCCTCTCCATCTCAGACCTGGTTCATCCTGTCTGGATGATCTATACAGCTTTGAACTCGTCTAGCTGAGACCTATCCAACGACACCTCATCCACTTCCATAACCCTAGTAGTGCTTGAGTTGAAAGTAGTCAACAGATGGACGGACAGCGCGATGACATCAAGGCTTTTGCTGTAAGTTCACGAATGTGTGGAGCATGGACATATTTGAGATATTGATATTGACTATTGATACATTTTTAGTATATGTAACGTTCTGTGACAGTTTGTTGAGGTAAACAACGGTACACGTCCAGTGATGCTTCTGTTTTCATTACATACAGTTCGTGATATGATTGTGAGCATGCCATAAGATTATCACAACAGTAGAGCGAGTAAATCAGCAATATTGATGATACATGCAAACTAAACCTGTTTTGCAGATCTCTTAACACAGGGATTTTGGAATTCTTTTTCCACTCGCCGATTCATTTCATCATTCATTAAATCCCATTGACAATGAGGAAAGCCGTTTTGACAAATATTTGGTTATCTGAAAATGATTGATTTATAGCAGTGTTTCTCAACCTTTAAATTCTCACGGATCAGCAGACTATAAGAGGAAACTTAGAACCAGCAAGAAGCCAGTAATTGAGAGGTTTATTTGACGTTAAGAAGATACCAACACATCTTCAGAATGTAGTTGTATTGGGAAAAAAAATGCGAATTTTGAACTTAAATAATTAAATGTATTAATTTGCCAAGGACCGGTACGATAGTTTTGCGGACCGGCTGTTGAAACCACTGGTTTATAGGATTCCCGTATTGCTTTGATTGTAGAGTTACTTTATTAAGTATTGTTGCTACGTTTGCTAGTAGAATGGAACAACGCTACGTAATAAAGGATTGACCCTTCCCAAAGCTAACGTTCCCGAGAAGCCCAGCATTAGGTACGGTGTTTGAGAAAACCCAGCCCACCTGGGCCCGCAAGTTTTTTCGGGTTTTAGAAATAAAATGTGAATGTATGTAATTGTCAAGCTGTGTACAGACCTCAGTCGATAACGGTGTGTCACAACTGTTGAATCAGGAGGCTTGGAGTGGACCTGTTTGTGTGTGTGTGGTGGTGGTGGGGTCACTTCATGGTATGTAAACTGGATTCGTTCTGCGGCGTGGTTCGGAGCCCAAGAAAAATTGTAGGTCTCGGCATTCCGCCATTCATAGAAGAGACTGAGATAAAGAGAGAGAACCATATTCAAGATGATCTCACTGATACGCCTAAGCAGGGTCTGATTTAAAAGAAATTCTTTTAAGGCCTTTAGGCAACTTTGGCACTCACACGTAAAGCTGATGGTAATATTTATATGGAAAGGTTTGGTTAATGAGAGAGTAACTCAGTGAACAACAAAACGAGTATCAAAGAATTGATATCTTATTTATTTATCGTACTTTTAACCGAAATAAACCTCGTCCCTTAGTAAACAACTAATATTTTGGTAGATTTTGAACACGTGTGGTAAAAATAAAAGATAACATGTTTTATTGAAATATGTAAGTCAGGCACATGTATTCAACATGTGCATTTTAGGCAGTTAGTCCAACATAATAAAACATTTTTTATACTCTGTTAATGGTTTTTTAAAGCACTTCCACAAAATTAAATACCAGTTTTGAAATATATAGACAATTCTAGCAACTTGAAAATAGCAATTGAACAGAATATAGTATTTGGCAGCAACTTCAGGGAAAAATCAACATCCCCAATTTGTTACCGTGGTGACAAATTTCGCAATCATTTTGCGGGAAATAAAATCAAAGTCGTCTTTTGGTGGTAGAGGACCAAGTCTTTCCCTTACTCATTTATGTACGTATTCTGAACATGGTTTTTAGCATGTTGCTCTGAAACGACTTTTCTAATATCATTTTTGTACCGTTGACCAAATTTACGTTGCATAATTATGTACTAACAACATCAAATATCTTAGATGTTAATTCTAATATCACTTTTATATATGTCTGTTGGACTACGTTCATTCTGTTCGATGTTAGCTGTACTTCGCACCTAAGCATTGGATTGAGCTGTGCTGTAGTTTAATTCGTTTGTAGCGTCGGAACTTTTTTAAGTCACCACTACTTGAAACCAAATTACAACGGCTGACAAAAATATGAATTCTTTTAGACCTTTTGTATTTTTTAGAAATTGCAGCACAAAATCTTGCTCCTGGCACAATGAATTTCGTAGATACAATTCTCTTTGGTTGTGAAGGAGCTAGGAAGTTTATTCCTACCGCAGGGTTGGGAACTAACTCGATTCTAACTGCAACGATGTGGAAATCTTCACCATGGTTCACAACCTCGTGACTTTGCTTTAAATCAAACTACAACATGAGCGCTTTGCCATTATATGATTCATAATATTTCAGCGTAGCTCTGTACCCTTCACTTTGTAAAGATATACTAGGCAACACTGCTTGGTGATGAAGATTTTATAGGCACCCTGTCCTTTCAGGGATTGTATAGGATTTTTCCGTCTTCCCTTAAAATGATTAAAGCCTTAGCTTGTGTTACAACCATTTGAACGGATGCTCTAGGTGGGGCAGAGAGCGACACTGTTTTTCAGCTTACACTGTTGACCTGAGGCTGTAGATGGGACATTGAGCTATACTTTAATGAAGTAAAAAGCAAGGGTGAGGGTAGGGTCTATTTTCCATTTATTGGACCTCGGATGAGCTCACAAGATAAACTGAAGTTACATATTCAATGCATGCCTTCATATAGGATTTCTTATATGTTGCAAATACACATAAAGATATAGTAGGTCACATAATCAACCAGTCACAGGCTATTGCAGGTTCCGCTACAATTTAGCAGAGTCACATATGCCACTGATGTTCTGTTTCTGAAATGATGATGTCACTCCAGATTGCTAACTTGGTAATTTGTACTTCTTGCTGAATCTTCTTGAAAATAATAAATCTTTTAAGTTTCGCGTCTAATATGACAACACGAATATTTGTCAAGGAGCCACTAACATACTTCAAATAAGCTGTTACAGTATTCTTAAGAACTTGAACATTGGATGTGATCAGTAGGGTACTCTCACACCATTTTTATGCCTTATATTGTCATTCTCAGCGAAGTCAGTAAAATAACTGCGTCAGGCCTCATTCACCCTATCTGGTATTTCAATGCAGTCTATTATTGTTTAATGTAGGAAGCATGAAACCAGTAATTCAGAAGTTGATGTTCCAGTGTACACACATACGTGTTCAAGTTCATCGGGGTGGCTTCCAAATTTCTTCGTTTCCATTGATTTGTTTGAAGAAGTTCTTTGGATTTCAGTTTCACCTCTTTACAGAGGTATTTTTCAATATCGCAACACGTATCAGAGTGGTTTTCCTTATTCTGCTCATTACTGCTATCGCATACTCTCCTTTGTTTTTACATGTCTGGTAAAGATCTCAGTCCATACTGAAGCTTGGATCATGTTTTTAAAGTGCTCATACGTCACTTAACACATTTCTTTGGTCTTACTCTCAACATGCGTAAACTATTATATCTGATGGAGTGTAATATTGAATTACTGAAAAACCAGCTGGAGAGCTTGTCTGATGTAAACAATAGCAGCCACTTTGATTTTTCTCGTTCACAACATTTTCATGGCTGACATGATGTCCTCCTTAACTGCTAATATTCTGGAAATATCGTCACGCCTGTACGTGACCACACTGATAGTATCTTGGGTTAATACCACGTTTATCGTTCGTATTGCTACACGTTTTCCACAATTAGTCCAAATGATGCAACAAGCTTACGAACGACACAACGCTGTCTCCTCGGGTTGAAAGGTAGCCCACTCGCTAATTTACTACACATTTCCTTCCTTTTCTTAAACGTTGCCTGCGCAATTTACTCTTTTGAGGTTCACTTTTTATTTTAGTCGTTTTTCTGTTTCTTCTGTATTCTTCCATCGTTTCCCTGTGACGGTGCTTCACCTACAATCTCTTCCTTGCAGTCATTTTGTCGTGTTACTTTTTCATTATACTCCTTGGAATAACAACCATTTAGCAAACATTTCTGTACTGCGCTTTTCTATTTATGTTGGCTTAATAAATATTATGCTTCATTTGTGACGATATGAGCCTGCCTCTATCGTTAAGAAAGCTAGTTTCAAATTAACAGACATCGCGGTAAAATCGTAACGCACGTAACATGTATTTTCTGTTACGTGAGCTACGAACTTGTTTATGCGTTATGAAAATTATTTTGTTTTCTATACGCCCAAAACACATAATCTAACTTTTGTACGTTTGTTTTAATGTTTCTTCCTTTTATACAAAGAATTGTTTATGCTGACTTTTAACGATCGTTGCGATGGATTTTTTTTTTTCGTAACGCACGTAACATATTTATTCGAACCCTCTAGATATTTTATCATTTACAACTTACCCTGAGGGAAGTCACACCGACCACGTTTCTGTACAGCGCAAACTTCACATAACTATCATAATGCTCAAATGAAGTTGTGAAGATTGTTGTTCGCTTTTTGTCATTTTTTAAAATTTTCACACTTCAAAATTTCTACTAAGTATCGTAAATAGTTTGAGAAACACAAGTTTACTATACTTAGTTTTAAACTAGCTTTCGTGCTCTTACAAATGATGTACAAGTTACTGTCATTGGACAAATTTGGATTTTGCTCACTGTTGGTCTCCTTTCGTTGCTTTTATCCTCTACTTAGAGGGGTTTTATGGTGACGAAGAGAACACGCAATTGATATATGAGTGGCTGTCTGTATATCGCAAATTGGGTGATCGAATGCCAAAAGACACTTCTTACATTCACATTTTGAGTTCTATCCAGACAATTTAGGGCCTAGAAATGATGTAGGGGGATAATTGTATAAGGGAGCAGTGGTTTGAGGAAGATAGATTCACTAATGATGGGGGACTTCTGTTGTTTTCTGTTGTTTTTCATACATTCCTCACATGCGGAAAAAAAAATACTTCAAAGCGCTGAATTGTATTATTTTATCGATGCATTTTGCATCACATTCTATGTAGCTAATTCGGTTTTGTTGTCTTAAATATGCTGTTTGTTGTACTGAAGATTTTTACCACATTATGCTTAAGAAATTAAGGTAAGCCAAATGTAGCTACGAAAAAGTACAAATATTTCTGAAACATCTGAAGTTGGTTACGCGAAAACATGACATTATACAAATTCTTTTCATTGCGATTTTCGTCTTCATCACGTGCAAATGAGTTCAACACACGATTTCTTCAATCAATAAAAGTTCATATTTATTTAACTATTAATATTATACAGGACATTTCCAGTAAAGTATAACTTAAGGGTAAAACATTGGATTTGAATCCAGCTAATTGAAGATCTCGTAAATATTGAAGATATCCGTTGACCGCTCTCTAAACTATATCTGATTATCATGTTGTCAGCAATAGCCGCATTTCCCACACTTTCCCAAATTTGTGGGAGTTTTGTAGGATAATGTTTTATCCGTAGATAGATTAGCGCAAGAATTCGACGGTGCTTGTGCTGGAAAACAACGACTGTTTGTAAGTGGTAAGGAATTTGTTCTTCTAAAAGGATAGATTATTATTCTGCTGTTCCAAAATATTCACTAGTTCACTTCCTACCTGCCAATGTTACCGGTTTTATTAGAAGTCAAATATCGTATTGTTAGCATTCGAAAATTAAGCAAAAAATTTTTGGACACTATCCATTCGTATTAAGCCTAATTAAGCAGATTTCGCTTGTCCTAGCACTTGCTAATTCCACATAGAGAAAATTGTGGTTAAACATTTAAACATGCGTATCAGCAGTGAGTACAATATTCAGCATACTTTTGTACGAGTTGTTTTGTGGTTATGATTTAGTACGCTTTTAATTAAAAATAATGGAATGACCATTAATTAGTAATGAAATATCGAAATTTGTTAAATTATATGATTTATTATTTGCATAGTTAAGAAAATCCCTAGATACTTAAACGATATTATAGCTTGTTGTGTAGTGTTTGTATCCTTTTTCTTAAGATTAATATGTGATTTTCGTTTTCTGTACAGACGTTTCGTTACAGACCATGGACGCAGTACTTCGAGGTAAATTTTAATTTTCACATTTTCTTTCACGAATATACTTGTTTTCGAGCACAAACCCTCTCTAAATTGATAAAGAATCAGCTACTTGATTTGTATATCTTAAAACTTTCGGTCTTCTGAAGAACAGTATTCGTTAAAAGTATGAATATTTAAATGCACTGGTTACTAATATAATGTATCAAAGAAGAAACAGCATACGAATAAAATAGGCTATGCCCAGTACCTCGGTCAACAGTTTGTAGATACATGGAGCATAAGCCTGCAAGAATAGTAAGCGAAATAATCCAGCGAATAAAATATCTACTACAACATGAAACACGAAAACATATCGTATTTTCAGTATTGTGTGTGACGACCTGTGTAGGTCGTACAGTATTTACAAGATTTCTATTTACCTGGAAATGTCAGGGAAATCAACTTAAGTGTACAGTAAAAGATCCGAAGAAATAGGTTAATTTCACAAAAAACCTGGAAAAGTCCAGCTATTTATGAGTTTTATTATTATTATTTATTGCTAAAGCTAGCATTCTTTACGTAGTAAGACGCGCCCAAAAGATATCTTGCAGGTTCTAATTTTGCACTGTAAGAGACCGTTTTCTTTACACGAAGGAAATTCACTTCTTGTCATTCCGTATTTACTGTATATTGTTTCTCGGAAATGAGTTCTTGGAAAACCTGGAAAAGTCGGAATTTGTTCTGGTCAAATTAGTGGGAATCTCGGTGTGGAAATGTGAATGGGAGACTCTGTCGGTTTCTTGTCCTTTGAATTACGCTGTTAAGAGGACTTGAGAATACTTCCCTCTCCACTTTTTAAATTTTTTTAATAAAATACCGGTAAAGAAAAAGCAGTAGTGACATTTTCAAATCGACCGTGATAATACTCGTTAACCCGCACCAAATTCAGATTTTGTTAGGCGAGAATTTTGAAAGCCCGTAAAGTATGACGTAATAACTGACTTCCATCTACTAAGCTATTATTTAAGTATTTATTGTAGTATGTAGAAAATGTGGATCTTCGCAGATGCTGACTGGGAGGTATGCTAACAATCCTTTTGAACAAACCTTTTAACTAACATGGCTCAGGAAGAGCGTGGCAGCTAATGTGGAATCTTATCATAGAAGCTTCCGGTAGGACCTTTGAAAATTGCCGTCAGGCACAGTTGCTGTTATTTTGCGCTGTTTTTCTCTTTTTCTTTTCTAATAATGTTTTTATCATGACTGCGGATAGAAACCTTTCCGGAAAGTACGTGGCATTCAATAGATTTTTGTGCTCCACCCCTTGATTTATTGCTTGTCGCTAATTGCCTTCATCCTAGTTACTTGGGTGAATGACCCCTTCGATAGATCCAGCACAGATACGCGCTCGCCCAGAGCGATATTTGCGGTTTCAATGCTCCGGGGATGGGATTCACCAGCTTCTAACTTGACTGGAGGGCAGTAATTATCTGTTAACCTTAATCTTTTCTGTCTTTCATAAAATTACCGAAATTGTATTTAAGTCTTGATTCAGTTACGTATTTGCTATTGAAAGTTGGTACCAGCGAAATGCAAAAAATGTGTGAAAAAGACAGCCTCGCTCGGTATCGCTATATGTAAAGCAATATCAGCATAGTTGTCTCAGATCAATGCTAGCAAATAACATCCAGGGGAACATTTATATGGGTTTAGCTGTAGTGAAGTTCCGAGTCGAACCTATATTTAGTCATGTGTAGAGTTGTAGGAGTAATTACCAAATAAAGCTGCTGGAACACGATCATCAAAAATCGTTTTTCTCTATCTCCCTCTCCACCCCTTTCTCTCTCTCTCTGTATATATATATGAGCTCCTGCGGTAGCCTAGTCGGTAGCGCGCTCGACTTCAGTGCGAGCGGTCCCGGGTTCGGTTCCCGGTGGGGGCTCAAAAATTTCGGTGTTGACCCAGCATCGTGAGGACAATTGGGGAGCTGCTGTGAATAAAAGACAGTGGTGATCACAGTGAGAGCTTCTGCTCTCCTCTCCCAACCCGTCTGGTCATCGTGGGAGCAGTAGACCAACTCCTCCCTTCGGGGAGAGGCCTCATCCGCTAGTGGATTGAATATGGCTGTGATTTATTATTTATTATATATATATATATATATATATATGGGCAACGCCTTAGCCGATGGTCTACCGGTTCCCGTCAGATCACCGAAGTCAAGCATCTCTGGGTCTGGTCAGTCAGTGCTTGGACGGGTGACCCTTGCAGTACTCCAGATGGTGTTGCCTGTGCGCGGCGTCCACCCAGCGTCGTGAGGCCAATTGGGGAGCTACCTGAATAAAGAGGTAGCGATCACAGTGAGAGCTTCGACTCTCCTCTCCCAACCCGTCTGGTCAGCGTGGGAGCAGTAGACCAACTCCTCCCTTCGGGGAGAGGCCTCATCCACTAGTGGATTGAATATAGCTGTGATTTATTATTATTATATATATATATAGCATTTCAGATTAAATTATCTGCTAAAACCAATTACATTTAAATAGAGACATGTTACACTCTCGGAAGACAATTTTATTATCCAAAAAAACATGTCTTGGTAATATTAATTACTGAATTTTTAATTCATTTATGGCCTTTAGGCATTTCAGTGTGTGTGTGGGGGGGAGTGTTGAAAAGTAGTTGGTTAGACGCTAGTTAGTTGGTACCATCCTGGCATTTGGCTGGTGAGAATGAGGAAAAATATCAGCCAGGGTAGGTGGCTGCGGTGTTCGTTCCCAGGATTTTCCGATTGCTAAGCCAGTGCTCTACTAACTGAGCTACGACTGCCTGGTATTAATTATTTTTGTCCTCTTGATAACTGAATTATTCCTTTTCGAAAGCGCTTTCCGGCCTCCTGTTCTGTTAACATGTTGGGGTGGGGGGGCACTTTACAACACCATAAATCATCATTCGCACTGAAAACGCCTTCAGATTGCAGGCGAAAAGCGCGTCCGGAAAGATTATCAATTATCAAGAGGACAAAATAATATCATGGTATGCATTTTTGGATAACTTCTTTTACTTTAGTCAGTTTGGTTGTGAGGGCTCATAACCAGCTAGGTGCACTCAGGATGTAATTCATACTTGTGTGTTCCTAAAGAAAAATAAGTGACCATAATTTGCAGTACGGTGATGTAACATAGATACTTCTTGATGATAACCTGAGGTGAAGCTTCCATGGTATTTTGACTTTGTGCTGCCAAGCTAGTCTGATTGCTACACAGTTGAACTCCTGTCGGATAATTATCCAGCAAACCAAACCTAATGTCCTTACCATACAACGGTGTACTCTCCTAGTAGCATACTTCTCGTATCCCAGTAGTGTCTGGGAGGACTTCAAATAGTCATCAGTTCATATTAGATCTGCAAGTATTGTTAGAAATATTATAGTTGTAATACTACATTTTACGTCTCTGATAATAAACAGGAACTCTGTTTTACGGCTATTTGGAAGAAGGAAAGTTCATGGTAATCCATTACTGCAGCATTGGGTGAGAGTAATTGGATCTAGGTATGTTAATTTGCCTCATTTGCTGTTCAAAAGTATGTAGGTATTCTGTTTGAGAATATATTACACGTAATATTATCGTATGTGTTTTTTAATTTCTTTAATATAATGTTGACAGCTATTTGTATATATATGTTGCAGATGAAAATTACTATACTTCGTGTGGATTTCCGTTTGGAATGGAATTTATGTAAAAATATGTTGTTTACATAATGGACTGAGACTGTGTACGTACAGTCACGAGAAAAATGTATTTAGCGAACATTGCATTTAGTGTTTTTGTTTAACTTATATTTATGGGCTTGACACTCAACTGTACCTAAGCCATGACATGTCTGAGAGGCTGCAAGTGACAGGATCAGTCCATATGTTCTTATCTATCCCATAAATATGTTAAATACAAAAAACGCTAAATGCTATGTTCCCGGAATACCTTTTTCCGTGACTGTACCAATGCAATCACATCTATTCGAATGAATGCAGCAGAATAATTAGAACATGTATGTATTCTATTCAACCGAATCGAATCAACGGTTTCATTAACGATCTCAAAAGTGAGAAAGTACTGGATATCACCATGTCACCCTTGTAACGTCATGAGTATGGGTGCTATTTCATTTTCAAGTTAAATTTTCAGGAGTAACTCAGTTCAGCATACTTGTTCAAGAAGTTTAAACAAAATGTTTACCGTACGCATTACTTATTAGGTACTAATAGTACAAACATTGAATCTACATATCCTTTTTTTTTTCTGGAAAGTACAGTAACAAAGCTATAAAAACTTCCTTAAATAATGTCGTCTTATCAACAGCAGTCCCAATATGTTGTTACTTGAGTATTCGATCGGCCCTACGGAAGCAGCAACCGTGGCCCTACTACCGGACATTCTGACTGATTTACCAGAATTATCAAGTTCTACAGAAATACTCCTAGATGATGCCTTGATTAAGGTTCTGGCCGTCATCTTCCACTTCCCTGGCCCCAAAGAATGCTCGTCGAAGGATGTCATCCTTCAGATTTGCATGGATTTCAGCCATAGTTTCAAGTCGCATCGTTGGGTAGTAATTAAATCTTAAAATACTCAATTCATACACACCACCTGGAAAACCTGGAATACTCAGGGAAATTATAATTTATGAGGGAAAATTAGGGAAATTTATACGGTGGACCTGTACACAGTTGGTAAGACTCACGCAAGGCGGAGGTTCTGGTTTAGATTCCCGCTGTGGATTTTTTCAATGTGTGTATAATTTTCTATTTTAAAGAAATGATATTTTTTTTCCACTTGTGAAATACCAGTAATGTACAAGATGCGTAGATTGGTTGGAGGTGGGATTAAAAAAAAGACCATTGCGTATTATTTACATATTGTATACTAAGAACTCAGGGAAATTGAAAAAAAAAAAAAAAGAATAATAAAAAAATGTAAAACTCAGGGAATTTCAAATCACGAAAAGTAGTAGACACATTGTATAAGTTTCCTAGAGTCCGAATTGTGGTCAATGATTGTTACTACCACTGCCAGCAGGCAACTCGTGTGGTTTTCTAATACTTATTTTGTGGTTCGGTCTTTCATACCGTGACAAGCTTCAGTTATTGCGATATTTTAGTTTACTAATTGTGGAAAATAATATTAGGCATGCGTTTTGTTGATAATCGAATCCTATAACAAATAATAATAATAAGAAGAAACTCTAAAATTTATTTTATTTGGGGACCGAGCGCTTCGTCAATGGTGACCGAGCGCTTTAGTCTACACGACTACCGTGGTCGGCTATAAAAAATAGTGAATGACTTGTTGTGTGATGAAAATTTGGTAGCTATCACGGTTTATCTCAAGATCATGTGATTCCAGTAGATGCTTCGATCCCTGTTGAAGTGAGTGTTCTACTGCTATGGGTTGATAGTAGGAGCTAGCAAGATGTTCGAGGATCCAATAGAAACTCCGTTAAGAGCAGTTGTTTTGCAAAATAATTCAAAATCGTAAACGCTTATTAAACGTGACTGAATATGTGATATTTAATTTCGAAAAATACTCGAGAAATTACTAAATGTGAAAGTAAATTCAACGCATATGGCTATAGAGGGAGTGAGTGCTCTCTCATTGGCCCAATTCAAAATTGCTGACTTAAAAAGGGTGACGCAAATGAAACTTAACCAGAAAAATTTTCTGTAAAACATTTTGAGTATTGTTTAAGAAATACGTATTTCATTGGCACTTCTTGTCGAGATGAAAAATAATATTTTTGATTTAAAAATCTTTCCATGGAGGCCAATTGGTCCAAGTATTTTTTAAAAATTGGTCATGCCGACGTAGTAATCTCGCGTTTCTGCGGAGTAGTCTTACAGTTGCAGAGTGTACACATGGGTTTTCTAATGTGATATGTATGCGTGTATGATTTACGAAGTATGGTACAAAAAATGTTTAAAGGTTCATATCCTTGTCCACGTAAGGGACAAAACGGTTTACTGCGATTGAACGATCTTTCTGTAATGAACGTCTAGAATTTTTATTATCTCATAAGCTTAATGGACTTCACAGAAGAGTACTTTCAGCGTACTTTACTAAGATTACGTAAACTGTCTGCTATGTGGACAGTAGTAATACCCCCTACTTGGATGACGTTGTCCTCGTATGGGACAAAATGGCTTAGAATTTTAAGAGACTTGAACTAAAGAGGCTAGGCAGTCCTCATTTCTTTAACGACCTCTTATTCCAAAGATAATCCATCTTTTAAATATGGACGTACGAAAAAAGTTCTAATCCTTTTAAAAACTCCACATAGTGAATGGACTTCTAACGGATTCTGAATTATTTAAAACTTCAGAACGCAAAATAGGCACATAAAAGTCAAGTTTGTTTAGGCATCACAAAAGATTGCGTCCTCGACTTAATCCTACCGAATTTAAACACAAGTGTCGTACTCTGGTGGCATTTATTAAAAATTTATTGTCTGTCCATGGGGACCATGAGTTTTACATTAATTTACGACCTGGAATTATTTTTTGTTTGGGGTATTGTAATTTTCAGATTGTTTTCGCAATGAGCTGAATACTTTTAAGAAATAAATCTTTTAATGACTAAGTATTGTGCGGAAAACAATATATCAGAAAAAGTAAGTTGGACAGTCCGCGTAGGGGACAGACGACTTAATCTAGGCTAGTTCTTTTTCTAAAGGTAATGAAATACATTTTAAGTGTACGATATCTCTATAAAAGTGGAAGGATGTTAAAATATATATTTTTTTCTTTTATTTAAGCTTTAAAAGGCTTGGGGCAGCATTTAGGTACATTCATTTTGCAATGACCCATTCATACTTAGGAAGTTCAGTATTCTAGTTTCTATCGCGTGCATAATAATAATAATAGTAGTAAAAACATTATGAGGAGGAACGCTATGTGGATGTGGATATCCTTATCCATGCTG
Source organism: Lepisma saccharinum (assembly GCA_022664845.1). Classification (NCBI taxonomy): domain Eukaryota; kingdom Metazoa; phylum Arthropoda; class Insecta; order Zygentoma; family Lepismatidae; genus Lepisma; species Lepisma saccharinum. Next base: position 20,825 of record JAGDQP010004245.1, read on the forward strand.
CACAAATCAAATGCATTTCGGTTCCATTGGAAACCATACCAGCGCGTTGCGGTGTCAAACAGTGAAACCCTGGCTCGCGTAATTACAACTGTTTGCTACATGGCCGCAACTCACTGTGTTAGAAACATGTGTAGGGAAGAGGTATGAACCGTTATTCGAAACCAATGGACTTCGGACTGTTAACTGAAATCCGCATGATACTTCGTCACTGTATATGTGGATTGAGTGGTGACCGTACAAATGATGTGTGATGTTTTCTGAAGGTCGACATGTTTATTGAACCACTAATACCAGTAATGATTATCCAATCGCGTAAGTAAACGAAATGATAAGTAAGCCTGCAAGGTCGTGGCAGTGTTGGATATATCGATTGGGACAGCTCACATAATCATCCATGAGAAGTGGGAGACCACACTGCGTCTCATACCGACCCCTCGTTAAATGATAATGGGCTACTGTTGTGAATATCTAATGTTGTACCTTTGCTTCTATTACTGGTTGTTACAAGTGATGAGAGCTGGATCCATTATTACACCACAGAATTCAAACGAACGTTCATGAAATGGAAACGTCCCCTAGCACGAAAAAAAAAAAAAAAAAAAGTTGGCCAGACTTTTCTCCATTGTGGTGTGGGTCACAAAGAGACATTCAGCTGCTTTATTTCGCGGAAGAGTAGGAAACAGTTCGTGCCGTTCAGTATTACGGAACCTTGGACAGCTTGTAGTCAGCAATCGTCTTAGCTGCAGTTCGACACAAGTGTCGTGGTCTGTTTTCGCTAGACCTCGATGATAGCATTGAGATTACTGGTTGTATATTAATTGTTATGTTTGCTGACATGTATGAAAAACAGTGCCCGCAGTGCTGTTGGGTAGTTGGTGCTACGTAATAATATTACGAAGATCATACTAGAAAAAAGACTCATCACTCATGAAATTCTACCTTGTTTGTTTTATGCCCTATGTTTAATTTGTACATACTAAAACATTTCAAACGATTTGAGTGTTATAGACTGTAGTGTCGTATAAGTATACTGTATATAGGTACTTGGAATATGTATAGGTATCTTATAGTAGTGTTGGAAATTGTATTTATGATGTAACAGTTGTGCTAGTAGTAGTGTTCGGTTTACTTCATCTTTGTAGCTCTTCTTTTCCAAATCAAAGGTTCAGGGTAAAAAACAACAGAATTCAGTAAGTGAAATCATTCAGGGGAAAGAAATTGAGGTTTGAAATTCTGTTGTGTTTCCTTTTGTTTGATTTCTTAAATCGTAACTAGTATGCACTATTTTTTTTTCTTCACGATTTGTCTTTTTCAACTACCTATGAAAACATTTTTTTTTCTTCATATCTTTTGGCCTCTGTTGGTAGTGTTACCCTGTACCTTTCAAATTATTTAGTTAGTTTGAAAATATTTGTAGTTAAGGGATGTTTTTGAAACTGTGAGAACTTCAAACTTACCATGAATGTTGATAGTTTTCCTTCCAGAGGCCGCGGCCGTGGCCCACATGACTTTGGACCTCCACGAGGACCTCCGCCTCCAGGACCTCCTGGACCACCAGGCCATCCAGGAGGACCCCCAGGACCACCAAGATTCCGCGGAAGAGGTGGTTTTGGACCACGCCCTCCATTTAGGGGCCCGCCACCTCCACCACCACATTTTGGACCCCGGGGACCTAGATTTCGAGGGCCACCGCCGTTTGACCCTAACTGGGGTCCTATGCCACCACCTCCACCTGGGATGCATCCTCCACCAGGAATGATGGGACCACCACCACCAGGCATGGTAAGTGATTTCGGTTAATATGATATTGTTTTGTTTAAACAATAGGATGACATGTGAGTCCTTTTCAAACTAAAAAAAAACAAAACATATTTATAGGTACTAGTTGACAGTTTTATTTTGTGAATGTTAGATACATTGATATTAGATAAATTATGTACTATTTTAAGCTCCTTGGAAAGAATGAAATAAAACATTGACAGAAAGGAAGTAATATTAAATGGCGTGAATGAACCAGTCGTTCGTGTACGCAGACGATTGCGATTTGGTAGGGGATTGATACACTACAAAGTAACCGTTGTGCTGGTTAGAGCATGCGAGGGAATAGGCCTACAGGTGAACGTAGAGAAAACAAAATATATGATAATAAGTCGAAGCTCAGAAGGAGGAGGAAACAAGAATATAATAATCATTTATAAAATCATAGAAAAAGAAACAAGTTTAAATACTTGGGAACATTTGTAACAAGTGAAAGAAGTAGAAAGTCGCTTAGCATCGTTCAGTACGGAAGTTCCTAACCTCGCGCTTAATATAAAGGAGGTTGAAATTAAGAATATACAGAATGGTTCTACCGGTAATATTTCGTGGTTGCGAAATTTCTTGTACGATCTTGGCATATGAACATATATTGCGTCTGTTTGAAAATAATTTGATAAAGATATTGGGATTAAGACGAGATGACCGGAGAATGGAGGAGACTACATAATGAACAACTCCACAGACTGTACGATTCACCTAATATAATAAGAATAATGAAATCACGACGGCTAAGATGGGGAAATTATGTACACTATGTGATCAAAAGTATCCGGATACACACTTGAAAATGAAGTAAAGGTTTGGAGCAACGTCCATCGGGAACAGTTGCAGTCAATAAGGTGTTGTCCCACCCTTAGCCTTGATGAAGCGTGCTCTCTTCGTAGGCACACTTTAAATCAGGTGGCGGCTATTCCTCGCGGAGCTCCGAAATAAGAAGAGGTATTGATGTGGGAGTCGTTGTGGTCTAGCACGAAGTCGCCATTTCAAAACATCCCAGAATGTTCTACCGGATTCAAATCTATCTCTGCGCAGTCCCATCCATTAGTGGAACATTGTTGTTGTCAAGCAATTCCCCAAAATTCCTGCAGTATGGTCGTGTTGAAAGATCATTCCCGAACCGGTCTTCGATGGTAGGTAGCAGGAAAATGCTTAATGACAAGGTAACCTTGTGCCATGACATTGTCATGTAAAGCAACAGGGAGTCAAGCCTCATCTAGGAGAAATATTACCACACTGTAACCCCATCACCAGCAAATTTCACAGTTCGGCGCTATACAGGCTAGTAGATGAGGCGACGTTTGGCATTTACCTGTGTAATGTGTGGCTTATGGGCAGCTGCTCGACCTTCCGCACCTCGTGTCAAACAGTCATAGTGTTTGGAGTAGATCCTGATGCAGTTCCTATGTGATGGTGGCGATGGATGATCGACGTTTACGCTGTACGACCCTCTTTAACACTCGACGGTCTCTGAAGGTCGGCTTGCACGCTGTTTAGTTGTACACGTCTCTTCACATTTCCACTTCACTATAACATCGGAAACAGTAGACCTAGAGATGTTCAGGAGGGTGAAAATCTCGCGCACAGACTTCTTACACAAGTAGTACCCAATCACCTGACCATGTTCCTCAGACCATTCCTTTCTGCTGTCATGCTGACCATGTAAAACTTTGGTAAACTTTATTTTTATATGGGCCAGTCTAGTAACTTTGTACTTCGGCCCGTCACGATTCGCCTTTAGCTGTTAAAATCCACACCCATGTTTCTGCCGGGACCTTCGAGCCGATGCCCTACCGCCGCAGACCGTTTGATCATCCGGCCGCCATGCTGACCATGTGTTCCACGAGGTAGATGGCAGTACTGTGTCGCCAAACACACGTTTCGCGGGGTGTCCTTATACTTTTGATCACATAGTGTATCTCGAATGGTGGATAAACGGGATATTTTATTCCGTCGTGGTTGAGAATCCGGAGAGAAAGAGGTTGTTGGGAGGACAATATTAGAATGCATCATGGAGAGTTAGGTGTTCGTGATGAAAACTGGCTAGTTTTTGTCCAGGAGAAACTCCAGTGGCGATTTATTGTTACTACGGAAATGAACTTGCGAATTCCGTAAGCCATAGAGGTTAGTTAGTTCAAACTACTTGGAAACATGTTCCCGCGTGTACTTGTGCACATGCACAATTGTAATAAGGAGCCGTGTTGAAGGAAGTTCGAAATTATGTTGTTGTTGTTTTTTAATTGAATGAAGTGTCCATTATCGTTTTGAAGAGTACTGAATTAGACGTAAGCATGTATTGCTGAGGGATAATGCTTTCTCCGAAGACTGGTTTGTGAGTTATCTTGAAGATCTCTGGACAGGGTGAACAGACTGTGATTTGTCATTGGCTGGAGATATTAACGTACTAAGAGGGCAGTTTTAAATGGATTTTGAACCATTACATTCAGTGTGTTTCCAGGATATTCAATTTTCGTCTTAGGACAAAGATGCTGTCAGCAAGTAATATGTTTCTAGTATTTGCGATATATAAGTAACTGTTGTGTATGAGATTGGAATATGTTTAGTGAGATACATTTGCGTCCAGCTGTTTTTACATTTCATACAGTCTCAATTATTCAGCATGTCATAACAAGCATGACATAAACGTTGAAAGTTAGTTGATTTCATGCATTGCTGGTCATTCCAGAGAATTTTGACAAATAAAATAAGAATTGGTCGCTCGACTATTTTTGATTCCCTTCATATTTGTAGCGTGCGCGGGAAAAACGGTCAGAAATTTGCCAAAATGAGATAAGTTATAATTTGAGATCTGTACGTGACGCCCATCCTTCGGTATAAGTCAATTCTAAATGTGAGTTGAATAGTCGCTTCTTTGAACTTTTAGAATAAGTTGTATTTTATGCGTGGTAGAGAAGAAGAAACTCGACTCCTGAAAAACTGCATCTTTTGACTTATACTGTTTTTCCCACGCACGCTAGATTTGGTACATTGAATACCATATACAAGTGAAGTTGAAAACTATTTTTGAAACTTCTTTATTGCTCATAGTTCAGGATATACAGGGTGTTCAAAAATGAGATTCCGCAAAATTTTGTTGAATAAACCAGTTAAGATAATTGAATAATTTAAAACCATTTATCATATAGCCACCTCAGAGAATATTTAAAGATCTTTCTGTAAGTTCTAGCTTCCAAACGGCTATCGAACAGAGTGGTTTAACAGTTGTAAAATATAGGTGAAATTCTTATTTTTAGATTTTTTATCTGATTGAATGGAAAGAAATAGCAAGCCGTTTACTTTGTTATTATTATCTGCTATTGTGAGTGTAATGACAGAAAAATAATTAACTTCTCGTGACATTCCCTTTTATTTATATCGAGACTTCAGTTTTATATAAAAAAAAAAAAAACTCAAAATTTGTCGAAATTCGAGGCTCTGTAAGGGAGAGAAAGTAAATGAACAAAATTTCGCATAGAAGTTCCTTTGTTTATATTCTAAAATCCCTGAAAGTTTCATTCTGTTATTCAAACCCCTCTATGAAATACATCTTCTTAGAGTTGCTTAAAAAACTATAGTCGTGTCAATACAAATTATCAATGAAAAATAAGGCTACTGTTAATAATGTTTTATTCTATAAGCGTAATCATTTAAATAACGTCCCTTAAGCACAAACAAATTATGTTTTACGTTCTTTGTTGGAGTACAGAGCTATTTTACCTTCCTTCCACTCAAGGGAAAACTGTGATAAAAAGCACTCATCTCCGATCAGAACGTATGAACTTTTCCTGAGTCACAGTTTCTTTTTCTTCTTCTTTTTCTTACAAGTTACTTACGCAGCCATGTCGTGCGAAGAGATGTTATTCTTTTCGTTAGGCCTAATAGAATACATTGGTCTACATTTTACTTGGATCTCGCGGTTAGAATCGCGGCACTTGAGTGACTGTTCTATTTTCATTTTCTTAGGAGTTATGTCATATCATGCAAATATACAATATTCTTTTATTGTTATTCAAATCCATTTATGAAATGGAGCTTCTTAAAATTGATACAACAAAATTACAAAACGGTTATGCGACAGAGGGTTAGCTAGACCTTGGTCAGCACTTCGAGACATCAGCTATTAGCGGTATCTTAGGATACTGGATATAACGTGTTTGTTAGAGATTGTTACTACTAAGAAGTAAGTCTGTGCATTTTATTAGGCCTAACGAAAAGAGTTTGGCCTAGACCTATCTCCTCATGTAAAATTCGTTTGTACAAACTTGAAAAGAAAATTTGAGATTTTAACCGCGAGACATGACATGACTGTACATAGCTTTTTTTTTGTAGGGGGGGGGGGGACTCACTCAGATTTATAACATCTGATCTTAAATGAATGTTTTTTTATCACCGTTTTTGCTTGAGCAGCAGCTAGAAGAAACCTAAAATAGCTCTGTATACCAACAAGGAACGTAAAACATTATTAACAGTAGCCTTATTTTTTCATTAATAATTTGTATTGATACGACAGTAGCTTTTTAAGCAACTCTTAAGAAGTTGTATTTCATAGAGGGGTTCGAATAACAGAATGAGACTTTCAGGGATTTTAGAATATAAACAAAGGAACTCGTATGCGAAATTTTGTTCATGTACTCCCTCCCCCTTTTGACTTACAGCTCCTCAAATTTCGATAAATTTGAGTTTTTTTATGAAATTGATGTATCGATATAAAGAAAAGGAAATGTCACAAGAAGTTAATTATTTTTCTGTCATTACACTGACAATAGTAGACAATAATAACAAAGTAAATTTATTTGTTATTTCTTTCCATTCAATCAGGTAGAAAATCTAAAAATTAGAATTTCACCTATATTTTACAACTGTTAAACACCACTCTGTTCGATATGCGTTTGTAAGCTAGAACTTAAAGACAGAGCTTTAAATATTGTCGGAGGTGTCTATATTTTAAATGTTTTTAAATTATTCAAATGTCTCAACTGGTTTGAGAAATATACGTCTAACTTTATGATTCGTTGTATTCAACAAAATTTTGCTCAATTTCAGTTTTGAACACCCTGCATATCGTGAACTATGAGCAATAAAAAGTTTTCAGAAACTGTTTTCATCTTCGCTTGTATATGGCATTCAATGTACAAAATATGAAGGAAATAAAAAATAGTCGAGCGACCACCACTTGTCAAAATTATGTGGAATGACCCTTGCCAGAAAGTTGTGTCTAAAGATATATTTGACACGCAGTGATTTTTTTTTTTTAATAGCATTGAAATTCTGTAAAGGCGAGCAACCAAAGAATATAATCTCAGCTGTTATACTTGTACATTACCGAACGATGCATTGGTGCAATTTTCTTTTTCACGTTGGAATGCCGACAGAAAAGGTACTATGCCTTTCATTTACGGTGCAGTTTCTTCGTTTTACTTAAGCCGTTAAAGTTTCTTCGTTTTGGGTGCAGCTGATAACTGCGGCCTCTTCCGTGGTATTCTCTATATTTCCTTGGCGTGATACACTGCTCATAGTTCTTCCAGAAATAGCGCGAATAAATCCTTCGTTGACTACTTGAAGTACTGTAATTAGTGTCAGGTTTAAAAGTTGTCAGTAGAGTCCACTGTTGTTCGAATGGTTATAACGCTAGCGTCCTGTGTTCATGGTCCTAAGTTCAGATACGATAGGGATCCCGTTCAGCACCGATAGGGGATACCGTTTGGGGTCCATACCAGAAACTACAGAGGCTCACAAGTTCGTTTAAGACGTTAATAACATCTCAGGAAAAGCCATCAGCGACCAAAAGAAGTGACACCCATTGGCAGTAGGATTTATTGGATTGATCTTTTTATGACCTTTAGACAACTAATACTCAGGCAGAGTAGAGGACGTTGAAAGGAAGTTTGATGATATCGTCCTGCCATTTGCTTTGAGTTACTGAGGAGGAAAAGACGGGAAAAACCTCAGACATGGATCGTTCCCAGGACCTTTCAGTTTCTAAGCCAATATACTGCCAACTGTGCAGCGGCTGCTGGGCATGAGGATTTATTTTCCACAGTCAACAGTTAAGTTACCGCCTTTTGAAACCTACCATTAACACCCGCTAGAAATGTTCATGAGACACAACTCATGGTTGATCGCAGTGCCGCTTGGCATGGCACACTACAAATTTCATTCGGCACCAGATTTGGAAGCAAATAATTAGAAGCCGCTTATACAATTAAATAGGCAATGGACAAAGCAGATTTAGGGTATTCTATACACAAAAAACATTGGCAGTAACACTTTTTAAAAGAAAGATTTACGCTGAAATGTGTGTATGGTGGTTGATAATTTCTCAAGAGCACCTATCTGCAATTTTTTATTTTAAATATGTCAATAATTATATTTTAAACAAACCGAAAATAGCTTTGACTGCATTGGATATCCATTATAATAGGAATTAGAAGAAAATGGCCGCTTTGTATGTTATATATAGGTCTGTAATTTGTATTCCTGTACAGCCCCCACCACCGCACATGATGGGACACATGGGAATGCCACCGCCAGGACCATATGGACCGCCACCACCGATGGGAGGACCACCACCACATCAGCAAAACCAGCAGCAACATCAAGGACATCAACAACAACAGTCATCGTCAGGGAACACTCCAACCACGAACTCCCTGGTAAGTGGGAACGGAAGAACTTTTCTTTCAACATGGAGAATGCCTGAGGCATATCCTCTTTTGCTTTTAGTATCCATTAGTGACTCCATTTTTAGGTTACTTCGAATTCAAGTGCAAAAATAGATGCTACTACCCTTTTCATAAATAATCCTTTTGACGAAGGTAACATTAACCATAATCAGCTGTGTACAGCTGAGGGTGTATTCATCACCAGTGTTTAACATTTGCAGTCTTTTATGTTGCGTAATATATGATAATGATGATCAGGTTTGTAAGACATGGATAATAATGTGATGTATTAAGAAAGTAATTTGCTCTCTGTTATGAACTGTTTACATGTTTCCTTGGTGATTTTGTACTGTATGCACTGTCGTACTACCGCCTAAATCAAAGCAGATAGATAGAATTCGACTTTAAATTTGGGTTTAGATGCCGTGATTTATGAACCCGTTTTTCTTAAACCTTAAATCCGTGATTTCAGTCTGTGTGGTATGCTAGCGCCAAAACAAAAGCAGGTAGACAGAAACTTGAATTTCGTGAGACTAGTATTTCCACGTTGTATTTTTGAACTATGGGAACTAATTTTACCTTATCTCTTTTTGTTTACGCGTTACAGTCCCATACAGGCAGAGTACATATAGTGAAAAAACATCACGTCTAGTGGTTGTTGTCCCATCAAATTGAACGCAACAAGGGAAATTAAGATAATAAACCCAAATCTAACGCCAGGTGTCTCTACCAGCTTTGACTGTATATAGTGCAAAAATACCGGAAAAGAAGGTTGGATCTTTATCAGATTAAAAGTGGTCTCATAAATCAAGGTATCTAACTAAACCCAAGTTTGAAATCAGTTTTCTGTCTCTTCATGCAATATTAGTATTCATGAAATAACTACCAATATGTAATGGGTCCTCTAATCTACTTAGTTAGATCTCTCTGTGGGATATTCATTTGGCAAGGGAAGGATCGCAGTCTGTCTCCTCCAAATTAGGGCTGTTCGGAAGTCCGAGGTCACGTCCGGAATTGGAGCCCCTGGACCTCTTTAGTCGGCTAAGTAAAGTACTGACTCATGCACCGAGGACAAAGAAAGAGAAAACTTTTTTTTTTAGTCTTGTGTACTTCAAAAAGCTACAGTTTCGAAAGTCCGATGAGAAAATTCCAACTTCCCTGAATTTCATAGTTTGGAATGTCGATTCCGGAGTAGTTTCATGTTCCGGAATTCGTAATACACCTTTTCTAAATATATATACTAAGTGGTCATAATTCGTGGGATAATTACAAAAACAATTGTGGATCGGTACAGCTAGGTGCACATTTTGCATGGGTTTTTCATTTGACCAGGGGAAAACCTTAGCCTATGCCCGGTTCTAGTATGTACGCCAGTGGCTATAATCCATGGGATAAGTGTCAAATACACTATGAGTCTTCAAATCCACATTATTAGATCACTGCAGTAAGCTTAACCATGACGCAGTTTTTCCTCGCACCTACGTGCTGGCATGTCAACTAGTAATTTCCTTGTTTTTTTTTTTGGTTGCCTTTTTGCATGCGAAGAAGCTAAATTGTTCACCTTTTAGGTCCATTAATAGCGAAGCTATATCAAAAGGGCCGTCCGTGTCCAAGAATTTAATCTCAGGAACTACAGGGTGTAGAGAGGGATGCTTGAGATGTCGTTGGAAAGGTATTGGCTAGACTAGCTCAGATTCACCGGAACCGTCCTGATATGGTGCAGTAGTTCAGTGTTGCCAACCCATTTTTTAAAAGTTCAGATTGCTTCCATTCAGTTACACCTAGCTGGACCAAACTTAGCATGACCATTATTTGACACACACACACACAAATCTCTAAGGGGACCCACGTCCTCAAATACCCACTTGGCAGTGTTGCCAACCTATTTTCTATATATATATATTCTGACTGCTTCCATTAATTTAGACATAGCAACACCAAACTTGGCATAAACATTAGTTGACACAATCGCAACATATTCCCGTCCCCAGACACCCCGTTATTAGTGGTGCCATCCTGTGCCCAAAATACCTCATGAATCACAAGGTGTAGAGATGTGGCTGAGGTATTGGAAAGATATTGGCTAACCTAGCTCAGCGACACAGGAAGAATCTTGATTGGTGCAGTAGCTTAGTGTTGCCAACCCTTTAAAAAAAATAATAAATTGTTCAAATGCTTTCATTCAGTTATACCTAGCTGCACCAAACTTGTCATAAACATTATTCGACATAATAGAAAAGTATTGTGGTTTTTCGCGTACCTAAGAACTCCAGTTATCAGTGTTGCCACCCTATTTTATAAAACGTTGCACGGCTAAAATGCTGTCAAGATACCAGAGCCTTCGTGAACAGAATCGCAGCTCTTTCTTGTTTAAAGTATGTTATTAATCAATTTTGTAGAACTGTAAGTGGAGCTAAATATTCTTTGCTCCATGGGTCAAATAGGGCCTTGCCCTATCAGGTAACTTTCGTTCTAAAGGGTGTTACATGATCATCGCAACCACTCTGTCGCCGATTTATTTCTCTTCAGAGACCGGAGTCCGCTAATTTTTAATTCCCTGATTTGCATCTCAATGCTGGATCATCACCTAAAGTGGGTGCCCTTACCGGGAATGGAATCCGACACCACACGCACTGAAAGCGAGAGCGTTGCCAATCGTTAAGCTGAAGCTCAGAAGGGTAGATAAAAGGACATACTCATATTTCATGATGCTCTTGTTGCGCAAATATCGTTATAGTAGTAATAGATAATCTTTGCTGTCTTCCTAATATACTGTGCATGTGTACATAAGTGACATTTGCCGCGTATTTTGACTTGTAATTGTGCAAAATTATGGAGTGAAAAAAAGACAAATAAGCTGTTGATAATCAAAATGGTCTTTCAACAAATGTATATTTACGAAAATAATGGATATACAGTATATACATATAGTCAGAGACTGAACAAGTATTTAAGTAAAAATGATAATTGAAAATGACCATAGAATCCTTATACAGTAGTTCCAAGGTGTCTACCACCCTGGAAAAGCTGGAATACTCAGGGAATTTTATATATCTGAAAAACTCAAGGAAATCTGTAATTTATGAGGGAAATTACGGAAATTCGTGATGTGGACCTGTCCACACTTGGTAAGAGCACTACCCTGGCAAGACGGAGGTCGTGGGTTCAATTCCCAATGCTGATCGGATATTTTCAATATGTTAAAATCCTCTTTTTTAGAGATTATCTCATTAGAAGACAAAAATGAAGCGCGATACCAAATGTAACCATCTACCTCCCGCATAATAAAATTTCATACCATTTTCTAAATTCTTAAGGAATGTAGGTGTCACTGCTCCAGGTTAGATTAGGTTTGAAACTTAAGGTTACTTTGCATCTACTAGTCCCGACACACGCATGTCCGAAGAAGCAAAACGAATATGTAGTAATCTGCGTGTGTGAGACTCAGAAACGATACAGTTTAAACATGTAGAGTGTCATATACTTATACTAAGATCATAACCACTGTGAACGCACAGAGAGTTATCATGTTTGTATATTTTTTTATTATGCATTTCAATGAGCAATCTACCAAAGTAACTTCAAACGGCAGATAATATAATCGTCTCAACAAATACATTCACAAGAATGTAAGTTAGTTCCTGAGGGCACAAACGACGTATATATCACTGCACCCAGTAACCATTCACTTATTCGAAATCTTACGTGCATGCTAATGCCCTGTTGATGATATGGCATTAAATTAAGTACACCAAACAAGCCGTTGTAATTGCAGGTGATACGTTGTTTCCAGGTCGAAGTTGCAACATGTCTCATCAATTTACAATTATGAGAAATTGTCAAAATATGTATCACAGACAAGTCAATAACTGATTGCTTTCTCTAAAGTAGGCAGATAATTTGTAAGTATTAGAAACTTCTGTCTTTTTTTGTGATTAATTAGAGGTATATTTTGTTTTCTTAGACGAATTCTTTGCCTGGGATTGATTTAAGTGGTGAGATATGGGTAGAAACGAAAACAGCTGAAGGAAAATCTTATTATTACAATGCTCGTACCAGAGAGACAACGTGGAGCAAACCAGAAGGAAATGCTAAGATACTGACTCAAGAACAGGTATGTTTGTTTTTCTAAATAGTTTAGAACGTATACAAGGACAAGTTATCTAATGTATTTTTTTTTGTGGTGCTTATAAAATTACCGTATTGGAATTAAGTTAATCTTTTCTGTAGCTGGAAGAAGTTAATGTATGTATATAGATAAGTAACTCAAAACATGCTGTTATTTTTGATAGCGAGCATCGCAGACTACTAATTAGCACTGAGCCGGCACATCAAAACTTTCTAACACCATCCATCCTAAGGTCGGGACCGCCGTGGCTCAATTGGTAGAGCGCTCACCTCTGGCGCTAGGGGTCATCGATTTGATCCCTGCTCATGCCACGTGGGCTTTGTGGTGGACAAACACCGTGTGCGTGGGTTTTCTCGGAGTTCTCCCGTTTCCTCCCAGTTTCTTCATTCCACCAGTTCATCCCATCATCATTATCCATCCGGCCTGAGCCAAAGTTGCCTAAAGGCCTTGAAACTAAATTCAAATTCTAACTAAGGTTTTGTGCATCCTTTCCTCAGTCTCAATACGTGAATATCAGAACGGTATCTCTAAAGGGTTCGTAACTTATACCTTCCTCAGTCAGGTGCTTTGAATGTCAGCAAGGACCAGGGAAGAACGAGATAAGATAAGCTAATAGTTATGACTTCTTGAGATGTAATTTGAAGATTTCATGAACTGAAGATCGGGAGTTATTTGATTGTATAATATTGATGTGTTTCCGATTGATGTGTTAATAAACCACGCAACTACTTTAAATTTAAGTTAAAATGAATAGAGACGCTGATTGGCATAGTTCGAATTTAGTTGATTATTATTCCCGTATGCTCATATTATTTCTTGCCCAGACGATGTTTATAGGAAGCTTTTAGTTCAATTATGTCCAAAGATTTTACCACGACCTCTTGTTCACAACCGATCGAGGATTGCTCACTATGTTATCAAATTTAAAAAAGGCCGGGGTTTTCCCTCAGTCACACCAGGCTATAATGCCGGGATGGTATGTTCAACTTACCTTTTACGACTCGTTTCCGCATTTTTCCTACACTATCCCGGCCCGAACCATGGGCGCCTAAAGGCAATAAATAAAATTGGAATTCAGATTCAACGAATTTCAAAATGTATCGATTAGTTCCAGAAGTATATGAATTTCAAACATAGAGCGCAATACTTATTTTTAGAACGTAACATTTACTGCTAGTCCGGTGCCCAAGTAAGCGTTTTCGCCTGAACTCAAAATTTCGGTATATACAATATATTTTGATGTTTTCTTTATGAAAAAAAGTGCGCTCAAACGGAATCTGATGGGTTTACGTTTCATACCCTTGAGCATTTCGAGATATGACGTCTTCAATATGGCCGTTCTGTAATATGTACCTCTTATTATGACGTGGATCGATTTTCATTAAATATGCCCATGTTTCGTATCAAATGAAACCCCTAGGTGCCTGGAGTTAATGAAGAACCGCTTACACAATGCGAAGGACTGCTGGCAGAAATGTATAAGTTCTCCAAAGTTGTTTCCTTCTAGGTGATTGCAAGAACTTTTTGATACTTCCTCGTATATGCGACGCAAAATTGTTATATTTTGTAGATAGACACATTAAGGTCCAAGATTTCTTTGTACAGTCCCAAACAGTACAGAATATCAGTCCAATACTCGGCCAGTACCGGCCAATATCGATCAAGGTTGGCCCAGTATTAGGCCGATATCATGTGCTGCCTGGGACATATGACAGTTTTGTGTCATGTATTTCGGTGTATCCCTTGGCTCCTGAAGTCGACATATAAGACTGACTTGCTTTGCAGTTACAAATCTGGCCATAATTATAGTATGATGGGACTTACTCCACACATTCAAACGTCAAATTTCTACCTTGATTTTGAAAAAGTAAGTCAGATCTCATATACCTGCATAAAAAGACCAGCTAGACTAACAAGATGTCTGTTCAAATTGACTATATACATTCCTATAAAATTATTGTTGCAGTCAAAAGATAGCGATAAAATACTGACGCACATCATGTAGTTATACCCTCTTTCCCTTCTCAGCATTTCGTTCCCGATCAAGTAGAACCAAAATATTTGACCATAATAATCTCACCGGGGTGTTTGCCAAATTAAATAAATAGATGAAGCGAAAGTAGATGAAGTTGCGTACACACCATAGCAGAAAGTATACGCTAATGTGTAAGGTTAATCAGAGGGTATACGGCGTATACTTCCGTACACCCTCGACTACAGCCATGATTATGAATGTAAAAAACAATGAATAGTCACTGCAAGGACGCCATCAGGTGTATTCCACTTATTTACTTCAACTCCAGGCATCTAAGGCTTTCATTCGATTCCAAACATGGGTATTTAATGTATATCGATCAACGTCATAATACGAGGTACACATTATAGGAAGGCCATATTGATGATGTCATATCTCGAAATACTCAAGGATGTCAACCATCCGCTCTATATTACCCCTTTAGATCATCTCCAAGCATCTAGACCTTACATTTGATACCAAACAAACCTATAATTAATGTATATATCGTTCAACGTCATAATAGGAAGTATACATTATAGGACGGCCGTATTGATGACGTCATATCTCGAAACGCACAAGGATCTGACCAATCCACTCTTTATTATTATTCCTTTCGATCATCTCCAAGCATCTAGAGCTTTCATTTAATACCAAACGTAGGTTTAATTAATGTATATCGATCAACGTCATAATACGAAGTACTCGTACATAATTATAGGACGGACATATTGATGACGTCATATCTCGAAATGATCAAGGGTATGAAACGTATACCCATCAGATTCGGTTTCAGATCACTTTTTTCATAAAGAAACCATCAAAATATATTGTATATACGGAAATTTTGGGTTAAGGCACTTTGGCCTTGGACGAGGCAGTTGAAAATGCGCTACTAAAATTAGCATCAAAATCTGCGAGAATTACCGTCCGCTCTGGACCCGCCAACACTATTAACTTATACAGCGTAAGATGATTACACTAAATTCGATATCTCTGAAGGAAATGATTGCTGAGATCCAGTCTTTTAACACCCTTTCAACAGAGTTCTAGTTAGCTCACGTTTACGACCCATCGTCCCGTTCGACAACTTCTGCTGGTTACTTTATGCGAATGTGTGATTGTAATATGAGGCCTTTTCAGTTGATGTTTAAACTGCCTCATAAGTCACGAATTAGGGATCGGCGACTCATAAATCGTCACAAGTACAAAAGAAACATCATGCATTGTTTTCCATACATCAAACGTACTTGTTAGGTAAAAAAAACTTTGGTAAACTTCATTTTATATGGGCAAGTCTAGTAATTTTTGACTTCGGCCCGTCACGATTCGACCCTATACACGTAGTTAAAATCCACAAACACCCATACCCCTTCCGGGACTTGAACCTGGGACCTTCGACTCGTTGGCCTAACGCCTTAGACACGGCTACCCGGTCGGCGCTGCTTGTTGGGTGAGGAGGTAATGAGTCATATTCTATTTCTTATATTACAAAGGTATTTTGGTAACGCCGTGAAACAGATAGTAGAAAATTAAGGCAGATGATGTTAGTACGTTCGTTACCTTTTATATTAAAGCTAGGTATTACCGCCTTAATTTCAGAAGTTGCAATCCTATTATTTATATGGAGATTTGATTTAATCAGCTTACGTCTTGCAAAAGTCCAATTTTTAAAGCACTGTTTTCACCTATGATGTCTGTCCAGTATTTCGCGAAGTTACGTTGCTTTGCTATGTGAACGTAATATATAGTGTATATAATTTGCAACAACAACCGTTATATTATGTTGTTAAAAAGAGTTAATTGGGACCGTTCAGAGTATCTGTGTATTTTTGTAGAGTACATAATTATATGGTTTCGTAATCAAAAGGTACCCAGTGTAACGCATGTTATTTCTTTTTTATCAACAGATCACATACTCAAGAAAAGTAAGTAAATTAATACTTCTATGAAAAAAAAAATGAGTAATTAAAAGAACTGTTATAATGTATATGATCGAATATTACTAAGAATTAAATAGCGTCGTAAAATCTGTTAAAAAGCATTTAATAATAAATGCTAGTAAAATTTTGTGGAAACTTCAAGACTCAGGTACTTAAAGTGAACTTTTAAGAGAACATAATACTAATTGAATTTTATGTTGTGGAATGTGTGTAATTAATTTTTGTTTTAAACTGAATTCTTGTAACGTCTTCTATTAGAAAATGTTTTTACTGATAACAGAATCTGGAACAAAAATAGTTCGCTGAAAATTTGGTGAGTAAAAGCAAGGGGAAAACTTGAACCTGGGTTAATGTTATACATCAGTCCCGTAGATTTAACACAGTGGGGTTTGGTGTTCACTCCAAGGGAGTTAACAGGAACTGAGATCTACCAGTATGGGAGATAACCATTAGGTTGTATACATTCGTATTGAAATTAACTCACTATTCACGTCAGAATATACAACCGTCACGGGCGACACTAATATTCAAGTGGCCATATATAACAATGTTCCGCAGTGCAGATCGCGTCCAAATATGGATAGAGGAGGGGGTTTAACGGTCATGCAGAAAGACATGATGATTTTCTACCGTGCCAAGGGTAGCAACATCTCTGAATTTGAATATTTATAGGCTTAAAGCATTTTAGGCTCAGGCCGGGATAGGATGGAAAGAAAGAGGGAAGATATAGGAAGTTAGTCGGCCAGTCTACTATGGTTTTAGACTGCAGTGTTCACAGTTATTCAACCTATAAGTCATCGACATCATATTGTAGGTTACACGACATAAGGTGCTAGGTAGCTTCTTTCATGTTACCCTATACATACGTATGTGGTGATATAACTAATAAGTATTTTTAGTAGATTAGGTTGACCAATGGTAAAACTAATTTATCTCTTTTTAGCGTAAAAATATTTCCAGACAGAAAGTAAGTAATGTTTCACTTTTTTGTGTACGCGATATATTGAGATTCTGAAAAAAATAAAATAATATAAAGCATGGCAAGTTATGCTTAATTTCAGTTTTATTAAAAATTCGTTGAAACCGAGAGAAGCAAGTCAATGGAACTGAAAATATTTGCTAATCCGTGGAGAGAGGTTAAGTAATTAATATAAGTCTTATGTTAGTTTTTAAAACTGCATGGAAATAAAAGTACTAGTGAATCCATGAGCGCTTTTGTGTTTTTTTTCTCTATGTATCGAAATGAGTGTGAAAGTTGTAGCTTAGAAATTAATATAGGTCAATAAGTACTGTTCATTTGAATACTACAAATCAATTGCAGGTCCAGATTCCTGTGTACACGTAGTGTTGTTTTTCTGTAGCTGTAGCATATGTGTAGGTTAGACTTCACGTATGAAATTCGCTAAACCCACTGATGCATGTCGAAGTTTATTATTTTAACGTAACATTGTATCATATCGCTTACTATGTAAATTGTTCATATCCTATTTTTTCGCCTAAGCAGAGGTAAGCAGACAGTTCCAAGATAAGCGATATACTGAATTATTTTCCCTTTAGGTTGCTTTCACACGAGGAATCTAGTTGTGGCAATCTGTTGCCGCAACTTTTAGCAGAACTTCGTTTTTAGTTAGGAGTTTCATAACGTGGCAACTACAGTTGGCTGGCCGGGTAATAGTTAATCACAGTTGTTCACTCTTGCTACCAGTAGCCGTAATTCGGAGTCGCCGTCACTGGAATTGGGGGTACTGTTTCAAATCCATGCTTTCTGAAGATGTTGCTAGTTGAAACTACTTCCCATCATTGCCCAAACTCGTCTGTTCAGTATTATAACAAGGCACATGTTAACGTTATCAAGTGATAGGTTGAAATATTTACAATATCCCTGTTATTTGTGACGGTAATTAAAAAATACGGAAAGAAAATTTGACTAGAAGAAGTGACTTGATACAGTAATGGCAGCATCGTGCAGTTGCCGGTATAAGCAATCGATTACCACCACTAGTTACCACGTATACAATTTGTACTATCCAGAGCATCTCAAAAGCCAGTTAAAACCGAAAAGTCTGTACTGGGCAATGATTAACTAATCTTTGGAATATTCTATGCAGAAAGAAATTTCTAGTACTTTTCCGTACTTACGAACGGTCACTCCATTTGGCACATGCATACCTATTATGGAGTGAATGCACGAGTTCATTATCAGCAGTAGTAGTTAGTTCTTTATTAGAGCGAGTGTATTCACCCATTTCTGCATTGTATTTGAATGTCTGTTATTTTATTTATAGTCAGAATTAAGCTTTTCTTTTATTCGCAAGAAATCATGTGGGAAAGTGAAATATTTCTGAAATATGGACGATTATAGTTCCTAAGTACACTTGATAAGACATCTTGAGTGGCCACCGGATATTGGGGAGTAAGTATTTTTAATCTTCTAGCTTTGGGATTTTTCTTAACTCGACGAACATGCACGATTCTTGCAGCTTTATTTATTTATTATGGCAGATTAAACAGTTAGCTTTTATTAATAAACAATTCTTATAATTGAATTACATTTTGTCTTTGTAGGTAGAAGCAATGGCTCAAGCAGCTGGAGTGAACTCACCTGGAGGTGGGGGTGGTGGAGGCGGCACCACAACGGCTGCTCAAGCTGCGGTGGCGCAGGCTCAGGCAGCTTCACAGAAGAATCAAGACGAAGGTAGCGCTTCCGGCAATGCCACAGGCGGACCGAACCAAAATCAACCACCACCTGCACCTGCAGGTTAGTACCTGGCATTATTAGTTTTTATTTAAGATTGGATATCAGAGTTTATGGCGTGAAAGTATTCCAGCACAGAACATGGTCTGTGTTTTTTTTCTACATAAATAGGAAAACAAATATAATGCGCCCTTTCTGACTTAGATCCCTAGCGCGGAAACATGTTTTGGTGTCCTTTTTTTACTATTATAAAGGATCTTGGGTTAAATACAATTTGCTTACGACCTTTGGGCATCTATTGCTCAGGATAGAATAGGGGAAAGAAGGCGGCCAAAACCTAAGTTGAAGGTACACCAAGCAAAACGTTGGAAGAACTTTACAATGTGGTCAGTCGTTGGTTATCGAATCCGGAACGTCCTGAATGCACAGCCAACACACAATCACCTGACGAAAGACCGCTCGGCATTATAAAGGGTGTTTAAGACAAACTGAGAAAAAAATCTTTAAGGAAATGTCGAAACATGCCTAGTTTCGGAGGAAGGGGCGAAGCGTCATCAGAAATGTCATAAATTCTTTACAAATAATGATGGAATGACGTGTTTGGTTAGCAAATTATAATCGTAATTGTGCCTAACGATTGTATGAGGTTGCAACATAAAGGCGACGTTCCACCTTCAGAGGCTATTGGTAGCAGCTGTACGTAAGTTGTTAGAGATTGGCTTAGCAGTTGAAAGATCCTTGAAACGATCCCAGCGACCGTCTCTCCTGACTAAGGGTTTTCCCGAGTTTTGCCTCGGTCACATCAGGCAGGCTCTGCTCAACATTCTCTTCACTGTCCTATCTGGGCCTGAGCAAAGTTCGCTTAATGCAATGAACCATTTCGCTGCGTAATTCGACTGTAAACGAATGTAACATTTCCCCCCAAAGCTACGATATTCGGCTGTAGTCACTGATATTAACCCTTTCGCTGCGATGTTCGGCTAGTCAAAACAAAGATTTTTTTTTTCCTGGTACGTTGCGTAATTACTGTTGAATGTGTTACTGAATTTTCTTCGTATTTTGCTCCGATAAACAGCTCACCCGTTCAAACGTTGTACAGTTTTCTGTCCATCAGAAGTACCGTTACAGCGCTGCCATCTAGCGCTAAACTTTGAAATGTCAGGCTAGTTTAAATTAGAAGTTCGGGAAAATCACTATATCTTCGCACACACACATCGTAGTCCCGTGCGATTAGTGTCCTAGGAAAGCTTAGTTCAATTCGAAAAAGATGATTTATATAAAGTGTAAACATGTGGCAATGAGGGTCGGAGCTATGGGTATTTTTAATATAAAAATCCTTCCATGCTGCAGAAGCATAACGTGCATAGGATAGTCGTTATATTTTCCGTATTGATGTATGCAATTATTCGATTGTAATGAAGTTTTGAAAACTTATTACGTATACACTAACATATATTTTGAAATATTCGTTTTCAGCATCATTGCAGTAAAAGGGCCGTCAAAGGGGGTGAAATTTGCATTTTTTTTTAAAATAGCAAATGTCCCGAAAACTCACTGTGTATGTCACCTTCATCTCACGCACCCAAATATGCCATAGCCCTGCGTAAGTGATGTCTTTCGAAAGCCTATTCAAACACAAACAAATGAGGTGTCAATTGTAATTGTGTAGCAGTTACTATAGTAAAGGCCCGGAGTTACTTATAAGGGTTAAAGATAAGGGGTAAAAATAGAATAGACGAAAATGAAAGTTACTTTTTTATTTAATTCGAATTTTAAACAATGGCATTGAAGACAGTGAACCTGTAAATGCAAACTCAGATGTTTTTTTTTCCCCAGAAATTCCCTACTTTTCCCTCGACGTACGTCACAGTCATGTGCAAGTGCTGTCAATCAGAAGCCTATTCTATTATAAACAATATGATGTATGAATCGTAAGTCTGCTACAATTACTATAGGAGCTGCGGGTAATTTTATTAGTCAAGAAATTGTTTCCATGACTTGCTAACTCGTTACATCTGCAGAATGTCCATGATTTTTATTCCCCTTATTGGTGCATTCTTTGGACTGGAATGAAACTTCAAAATTTAGTGCGCATATAGTAACTTTCTTTATTTTTAATATTTACTTTCACCTTTAGTGCAGTAATAGGGCCACTAGCGTCCCGAAAATATTGGAAAAAGGTTTGTTTTTAAGCCAATTTTTACCTCGTCATGCCACGTCACAGTCCCATGCGAGTATTCTCTTCCAAAGCCTGTTCCATTAGAAATAAAATAAGATATGAATCGTAAGTCTGTGGCAATTACAGTAGGAATCAGCAAGGAGTAGGGTGGAAAATGGTTTTCATAGTCAGGAAATAAATGCAGTTTTCTGGAAAATGGACTATTAAAATGGTTAATAATTTCCTATACCGACCTGAGCCAAAGATGCCGAAGGACAGGAATAAATTTAACTCATTTGCGCAGGAGACAAGAATAGGAATCTCCTCTAAGCTGTATTCGTATGTCATAAACTGAAGATAAACAAAGTCATGGTGTAACGCGCGGAGGGGTAGTATTACAAATTTAAACTTGCCTCTCTCGTAAATCATGTTGTCTAGTTAAATGCGAATCTTATGCCTTTAGGCAATTTAGCAAAGGGTAATAATACAAATTTCCAGTGTTGCTAGTGTCTTGGATGATTAAATGCAAACATATTTATTTTCATATTTCACGTATCTTACATATTTCCGTGTACATACACACATAAACAGTATGATTTACGACTAAAACACACATTATATATTCAATTAACTGTTGTTAAATTGCCTGAAGACTATATCAGATTGTTACAGAAAAGACTCGCATCTCTAAGGTACTTTGATTGGGTTGTCGAGATATTACGTCATTTGCGGTGATGCCGTGCAACATCCAAGTGCCTATAGCTCCGAAACTGTACATGTTTCGATCTTTTCTTTAAAGAAACCTCTTGTTTTGACATTTGTTCAAAGAAATTTCTTGTTTCGTCATTTGTTCAAAGAAATTTCTTGTTTCGTCATTTGTTCAAAGAAATTTCTTGTTTCGTCATTTGTTCAAAGAAACTTCTTGTTTCGACATTTGTTCAAAAGAAATTTCTTGTTTCGACATTTGTTCAAAAGAAATTTCTTGTTTCGACATTTGTTCAAATAAATTTCTTGTTTCGACATTTGTTCAAAGAAACGTCTTGTTTCGACATTTGTTCAAAGAAACGTCTTGTTTCGATATTTGTTCAAAGAAACGTCTTGTTTCGACATTTGTTCAAAGTAACATCTTGTTTCGACATCTTTTTCAATATTATTTCTTCATGACGTTGATTCATTTCCCAGTACGTACACGAAATACAGTTCGTTGAATGTCTGATGCCGGGTGCAACGAATAAAGATAAAAATGTTTAGCGAGATTTCGCCATCAAAGATATGTTAGAAAAAAGTAACTATGACAGGCCAAGTTGCCATTGTGTATACACAACATCTTGAAGGGGCCGCGGTGTCTCATTGGTAGAGCGTTCATCTATGTTCTTTGGGTCCTCGGTTCGATCCCAGCTAATACCCTGTGGGCTTGGTGTGGTGGACAAACACCGTGTGTGTGACGGGGTTTTCTTGGGGTTCTCCCATTTTCTTCATTCCACCTTTTTATCCCATAATGATCCATTCAGCTTGAGCCAAAGTTGCCTAAAGTCCTTAGAGAGAATATCTCTATGTAGGCAACCTAAAGGGTAAAAGATTTACTAATAAAGATTGATTATTAACGATAAAGTAAATAATTGAATCTGATTTTCAGTTTTTTTTTTCTAAACGATTAAACAGCTGTCTTTTTCAACACAGCTGTCAGATTTAAATTAAAGATCTCTTAATCTTGAATAAACAGTGGAATGCGTAGCACAGATTTATAACTATCTAAGTAATATCGGTAATTTATGTTGTGTTATTTCAGGATCCTATGATCGTTTTATGTAATTCTCACATTAAAAGAATGACACTAAATAAAAACAGTTTGTTGGAACCTTCTAAATAAGCAACACAGTTACATGGGTACAAAGAAAGTTAGCATTAATTAGCAGGAAAGAATATAATCTAATTACAACTTTGCTTTGGATCTTTTTTAATGAACTCTACATGTTTTCTGTACATTCAGCATCAGTTAAAATTGATTTTAGTTCGTATTCTATTTGTAAACGACGGTGGTATGTCTGAACGGGTTGTCTTGTTTACAGATAAGGTATGTATATTGTAGGTTTACTTATTTTTACTGTTAAGAATTCATACAAAAAATAAATTCATATTTTCTTAGAGGCGTAACATTTAAGTGCTTATGGTCTTGCAGGTGAAATGTTTCATTACTTTTTTGCCTTTGGTAAGTTAAAATATTTTACCTCATTTTCTCAAGTAGTAATATTTATTCACCTCTGTTTACTAAACATACATTCCTATATTATGTTGAAAATAATAATATTACTGTATTATTATCGATATTAGCGAATCTTCGTATGTTAAAATATTTGGCGTTTTATATATATATATATAAATAAAAGTGACTTGTGTTTGCATGAGCATCACGCCAAAACGGCATGACCGATTAGAATGATATTTCGCACATGATCAGATATTGGACCCGTGTAGGAAGTTTTCATATCAGTCGCCACCTTGGATTCAAAATGGCCGCCCAAAAAACATTTTCCACACCGTTTGAACTAGAGATACAAAATTTGGCGTAAAGGCGTGTTATCAAGAGTAGTTTAAGAAAATCTTACAACATTTTGAAAAAGTCACCATCTTGGATTCAAAATAGCATATTTTATTCACCCCGCACCAACGGGCGGGTAAACCAACTAGTGTATCATTGAATTGACTAGTCTTACATTTTCTCTTATAAATACAGTTCAGATTTAATAAACTGTTTTCATTCACGTAGCTGATTTAGTGGTTCTGGACATCTTTTCGTTCCGCGGCAATTTAAAGTAGAAGCGTCAAGAGGACCGCTGCTAAGTTCCGCTTATAACCTCCGAGTTAGTTTCTACTCTCTGTGCTATTAAAAACTTTCCACACCAAGACCAACATTCTCGATCGTGTGGCTGCGCAAGACCATATCAATTCATGAAATTAATACAAAAATTGACATCCGCCGTGACTGGGACTCGAACCCGGATCTCCCAGTTTCCAGTTCGATATGCTGTTCATTACACCACCACAACACGGCCAATTCTCTGTGTATGTATGGAGTGTCGTGACTTCATCATCAGGTACTAGGGGCTGAGAGAGTGCCAAGGTGTGAGGAGTGTTCTATATACACAGAAAATTAGCCGTGCCGTGGTAGTGTAATGAATAGAATACCCAAGCGAAAACAGATTCGGGTTCGAGTCCGGATCTCGGCGGCGACCAATATTTCTGTGTTAATTTCAATATTTATCTCCCACAAATTTTATGTGAAAGAAAGGTAGGCTCTAGTAGGACACAATTAATGGCTTTTGGTGTGCGGGATCCCTGGTTAATCATTGTGCCAGCCGGGTGGTGGAGAATCATTGAGTGAATTTACTTAATAATTTATTGCTGTGTTTAATGTGTGTTGTGAAGACCCTTATACGTAATTTTATTTAGTTCCAATCTATTTCACTCAAGAACTCATTAAAGCATTCGGTGTTCATGAGTATTCCCCGGTAGGGGTATTTTTTAAAAACAAATATGCGAAAATAATGTTGCTATGGCGTGAAAACTTAAGACACAGAACTAGTTTTCTAGTTGTTCTGATTTTTTTTTTATATCAAGATAGTACTGTTTAAGCCCACAGTTCGGTTGGGTTGTGCGACTTAATTTTATTTCAGATGTCATGTGTTTGTGAAATTATTGAATTTTTTTTTAACAGCTGTGGTCAACTATACCTAAATTAATAAAAACTAATTATAGATTTCAAAGGTAACACAGAATTAAATATATTTGTAAAAAATAGTTCGTTAACTGTTCTAAGTAGAAATGATAGGGTAACTCAGAATTGTATTATTTCGTGTGGATAAGGCTAAAATATTTATATTATTTGCAGTAATTTATATTAGTTTTTGTGGTTGGTCAGTTCTATAACAAGCAGTTTGCTTTGTTAGAAGTCAGGAAGGTAAAGTCTTAATAATAATACATGTTTTTTTTTTTCGTTCATCAACTTAACGAATTCTGCAGTTTGACGTGGTTAAAGGAACTAATATTAAGAAATTATCTTCGGAACTGTTGGTGGTAATTTTAATGGAGAAGGCGGAAATCAGTGTATTGTCATCCCAATTCGTAGTTCTCAGAGTTGTGTGTTCGAATTAGTGTAGGGGCTTACATATGTAGTTTTAGTAAAGTACGTTGTTTTGTGTCTAGCTTTAGAGACCCAACGTCCTTGGTACAGTGTTTAGTGGTTATGTTGATCGCGAACTTCGGAACAGCACTGGGGAGGCACCCTGGTTCAAGTTCTTATGCTGGTTATACTAATTTATGTTTTCCAGACTTCCCCTCAGTTACACCAGGCAGATGCATAGTACCTAGACTCCCCTGCGTTCCCTCATCCAGAAAGATTGCTTGCTGAAGGATGACATTCCTCAGACTAGTCACGTCCTTAGGCTTTAGTTGTCTGTCTGGCCTGTGAATGTAAATTAAATAATACCTGTCTAGTCGTTGAGAAGTGAACAATAATTTGTTGATTCGTGATGTCGTGGTTGAGAATAAGCGTTATAATTCGGAAACGAATAACAAGATCGTTGTTACACAGTTGGAAATATATATTGTTGGGAAAAAGAACGCGTGGTGGGGAAAGGACCATGTGTGTTATAACATTGATAGGAAAGAATACCGAAACAATGTTCCCAATGTCCATTCTTTGACAAAATGTTAATGATGATTCTATGTCTTGCTTCTTTGGTCAGCGGTACTTAATGATTTTTAAACTTTTGTTTGTATAATGGTGCATTGTTCTTCAGAAGGGATGACGTAACCACATATTTTATTAATCAGTAAATTGTTGTAAGAATGCGTCAAAGTGCCAGCTTCTAGATTGCGCTCAGCGTAGTTAAGTAAATGAGCGACTCCTGGGAATAACATGGTAGGGGGCACAGCTATTTTTTAAAATTAGGGCGAAAACAAAAGTCAAATGTGTGTCTAAATCTAAAAAGGAAGTCGTTCAAGTATTACTTTAAAACATTTTTAGTCATTTTATGCCCACTCCCCATTGAGAAAAAATAAGCAACGCTTGAACCCTTCCCCCCGCTCGAGTGCTTACGTAATACCTTTACGACCCCAACATAATTATTGGAACAAAATCTGTGTCCAACTATTGCGTCTGTATGCCTGAATATATATATATATATATATATATATATATATAT
>JAGDQP010004245.1:47544-58991 GCA_022664845.1 Lepisma saccharinum
CACAGCCATATTCAATCCACTGTTGGATGAGGCCTCTCCCGGAGGGAGGAGGTGGTCTACTGCTCCCACGCTGACCAGACGTGTTGGGAGAGGAGAGCCGAAGCCCTCAACTGTGATCGCTACCTCTTTATTCAGGTAGCTCCCCAATTGGCCTCACGACGCTGGGTGGACGCCGCACAGGCAACACCATCTGGAGTGCTGAAACGGTCACCCATCCAAACACTGACCAGACCCAGAGCTGCTTGACTTCGGTGATCTTACGGGAACCGGTAGACCAGCTCGGCTAGGGCGTTGCCCATATATATATATATTTGCATCGAAATTTTTAAAATTAAAACATGATCACATTTATTTCGATATACTCTGTAAATTTTCTGCTCTCGCCTACCATTTGTTTCCCTGGAGCCGCTACATTATTTTCTAAGTTACAGTAACGTGGAAATATCATCTAAATGTGACGTAATTTGTTGCAAATTTCCCCTTAATATCTATTTTATCTCCTATTTTTGTAGCATTCAGATTTCTGTACTTGACGAAGAATATCTTTTTGATCAGACTGATACTTCCGTTTCACTGTCCTTTCTCTAATATGGATTATCCTTTGTTTTGTTAGGTGTTCCACCCAATCAGCATCCTCCGGGAGGTATGCCCAACACGATGCAGCCACCACCAGGAATGATGCCACCGCCAGGAATGCCACCGTTTGGGGGACCACCGCCATTTGGAGGACCACCACCCTTTGGAATGCCGCCTCCAGGTATTTCCCTAATTTACATTATAAATATTTTCTGATTAAGAATTCAACTGTATGGATAATAAAGTCCTTTATATTTATGCGTAGTTCCCAGTTAGTGTGTCCCATTTTTGTTACTCTCTGAGTTTTCTTACCAAGATATTAATAATTTTCTCCCTTAAAGATTCCAGTTTAAAAGAATATTTAAAGTGAACAGAAGAAAATAAATACCATTACATTACCATGAAGGAGTTTTATAAGTACCTCGTCCATACCTTATAACAGCATATTATTGTCCGACTTCATTTTTCTTTTGAAGCTAGTTCAATATTAATTACGTTCCTATTGGTCAGAACTTCTAGCATAGTTAGATATTCTCTTCCAGTAAGGAAACTTGGGAATCTGTTCGCGCTTCTATGAAACATATATATGGTCAGTACTGTTTTCATAACCTTTGTAGACTTCTGTTTATCATTGTTTTCAGAGTGTACTGAAAGATGATGTTCTAACTAACTGCCCATTTTTTCTTAAAGGCTATCCAGGTTATGGAGGATACGGCGTACCTCCCGGTGTTCCGCCTGGTGGCTGGGGAATGCCTCCACCCGGAATGACACCACCTATGGCTCCTGTTCCGCAGCCAGTTCCACACACAGTTCCACAGCCTGTGCCTCCGATGAATGCTGCAGCCACACCTGCGATTAGCTCGCCAGCACAAGCAGGTGTAGTACCAACTCCAGCTGTTTCAGCCGCGTCTACGGGGACAGCAACCATGTCTCCTGCTGGTGGAGTTCCTGTTGTTACCACAGCGTCCACGACGACGTCTCCTGCAACCAATGCAACAGGCACCACTACTGAAGACGGAGGGGCTTCTGGTGTGAAGGTAAGTTGTCTTTGTTTTAATGTGTAGTCGGGGACAAGAGTACAAAGTCTTGCCGACATAGGTGTAAGAAATGTGTATTTATTCACAAGTTAAGGGTGTAAAATAATTTTGAAGTAGGTCGCCAGAGAAGCGATGCGGGCACCCCGGACAGCAAGAGCGTGTATGAGAGAGCGTTTCGTATCGTATGCAAGGGAGCTCTTGAAATGGAGATATTGCATACGGTTGGTAGGTTTGATGTGGGCGTCAGTCTTTTATCGATTGTTCTTGAGCCAGACATTCCACCTATAAGTTGTGTGTTCCCTGGAGAACAACCAACAGAATTTGACGGAAAAGGTGCAGTTAAGGTCTTGCAGGAAGGTTTCTAGTGACTGTTGTCCGTGGGTCGGACAGCAGCAGTGAATTTAAATACTATAGACGAGTAAAACAGGGTAATGCCTTAACTACAACATTATTTATAATAACTCTACACGCTGCCGTCCATAAAATAGACAATCCTCTCGAAATCCAGTCAAATCTGTGCATACGCAGATGACATAGTAATAATTGATTAAAAGAAAAATACACACAGTTAGAAAAGGAAGTGAATAAACTGGGCTTGAAGACAAATATAAGGAAAACCAAATATATGATGATAACACCGAACTCAAATGAAGGAATTTGAAATCTATAACAATTGAAGGTGAGGAATTTGAAAAAGTCAATAACTTCAAATTCTTGGGCCTAACAGTAAATAGCCACAATACGATAACAGACACCATCAAAGAAAGAACCCTGTTAGGCAATAAAGCATTCCATGCTAACATGCAGCTCCTAAAAAGTAAGAGCGTAAGTAGGAAAACAAAGCTGAAAATTTACAGAACATTAATCCGACCAATAATTACATATACTCAGAAACATGGACGCTGACAAAAGAGCGTATTGTGAATATTTGAAAGAAGAAGAATCTGGAAAATATATGGACCAGTCAAAGAACAGGATGAACGGTGAATTAGAAACAACGAAGAAATCAACGAGATAATAGAGAATCAAGACATAGTAAGATTCATCAAGTCGGAACGCATCTCATGGCTGGAACAAGTGATGAGAATGAACGAGAAGGTCCAGGGATGGACAGAAAAGACCAAAAACAGAACCGAACGGAGACAGATAATGGAAGAGGCCAGAGCCCACCAAGGGCTGTAGCGCCAGGCGGTAAGGTAAGGTATTGTCCGTGGGTCGAGATTATGAAAATGTCATCAATGTAGTAAAACCAGATGAAAGGTTTGAATTTGAATTTAATTTTTAAGGCCTTTAATCAACTTTGGCTCATGCCGGATGGATGATGATGGGATGAATTGGTGGAATGAAGAAGATGGGAGAGAACGGGAGAACCCCGAGAAAACCACGCACACACTGTTCGTACACCACAAAACCCACATGACATGAGCAGGGATCAAACCGACGATCCCTATCATCAGAGGTGAACGCTATATCATTTAGCCATCGCGACCCGATGAAAGGTTTGATAGTTGTGGAATTCAAGTGGTTGTCTCCCCATCGTTCCATGAATACGTTGGCGTAGGAGGGAGCAATACGGGTGCCTATGGGTGTGTCCTTTATTTACAGTTAATTCCCGATGTGTATATATTGACTACTGATCGTAATAATGATACAGGGTGATTCACTCGCGAGAGGTCCAAACTTACTACATAATTATTTTATACAGGTCTATATAGAATACCAAATATGAAAGACTAATTATAGCCCTGTAAAAATTCTGTCAAAACAAACAATATTATGCTTAAGAAATAGGAATGCCTGGTGTCTGAATTATCACACTTACGTTGTTTCTATTACATTAAATATTTTCTTCCGAAGAATCTGCTGGTAGTTTGGGCCTATAGGGAGAAATATTGGTGCGTCTGGCTCTTTCTCCTTTGTCTACGAAGAAGGATGCTACCGGAGCAACGTCATAATTGCAGAATATGGATTCAGTGATAAGACTGCGTATCCGCGTTGCATACGAGTTATATTTCCTGTCTCCGGCACTTACGGCAAAGGTGTTGATCAGCTAATATGTTAGTTCCTAAGATTCTGTGATTTCACGGTTTTTGTTTTTTATTTTTGAAAACTGAAAGAAAGCACATCGATAAATCGTTAAATACAGCCTAGATGTATGTTTATAAAATATATTGGAACTTTAGAAAGCACTGGCCCACAAGACCACTGACATTTTTGAGTTACTGGCCCTTAAAAATTTTTACTGGTCGTCGGTCAGTGGACCATTGCTAATTTCGAGCCCTGACAACGTGTATACATTTACCTCGTATCATATCAAAACAGGTAATATAGTTGAGATTGAAAAGAGTCTTCTTTGGCGTCAAAGCATTTTTGTACCCAACTCCACCTCATTTTCGGAAAATGTTGCTAAAGCATCCTTAGAAACATTTGCAACGTTGGCTCTTATGGCTTCTTTGAGGGCTACAGTAATTCAAGGCTTATTTTCCTGTGTGTTCTAAAGTGTACCCTGGCAAGGCTTAAACGGTCTCTTTTGCTGATATTTACGAATACGGAATACATACTGTTCAACTGAGTGCATGTTTACAAGGCAACAATCAATGTAACACTAATATAAACGATAAGGGAGCGATCCAGTAGCTCAAGATTATGAGGAAAGGCTGAATTAACTGCGATTGTATTTTATTGTTGAATTTATTTATGGCCTGTAGGCAACTTTGGGTCGGGATGAGGTAAGAAACAGGATGTTGGAAGTCGAGGAGAGTTTAATTTGAAGGTACCATCCCGGTATTTTCTTGGTGTGACAGGTAAAACCTAGTAAGAAGAAGCGTCCTCTGAAATCGTTCCCAGGACCTAGCGATTACTAAGCGAGCGCCCAACCTACTGATCTACGGCTAGTCGGTAAAAATGAGCAAGCTTCAAGATGTAGACAAATAGATTTTCATAGGAAAATATAAATATATGGTGGTATTACTGTGAAGAAATTTTGGACTTTTAGCGATAGAATCACCGTGGATTTCGCCCCTGTTGAAGTTCGGACCCAACATTCAGGGACACAATAAAATTCCTACGAGGGTCGCCAATAAATTTGTAACTTTTTAATAGAAAGGAAAGAGTGAAGATTGGCTTTGCGGAGTAGTTATTCTGTACGTATTCATCCTATATATATATATATATATATATATAAAATGGCGATGTACAGTTTGACAGGCCAGCGTGATGTGAACAAATTTTTTGTACCTCAGCTTACTATTAATTAAATACATATATTAATAGTGTTCATGCGGATTTTGGATATCATTTAGCATAAATTTGAATTTCGATATTTATTATTCTTGTTTATAAATATTGAACATATTATAAAAATAAGGCTAACGTTGTGTAAGAAACACAAAGAATGAGACGTATTCTGTTTCCACTTTTGAAAAAATTGGCTTTAATTTGCCTGTGGTGACAGAAGTACGTAGCGATTAGCAGTTGTCATCTCCATCGACTAATGTCTATTTACGTTGTTCAGCTTCCCAGTTTATTTCGTTATTTCCTTAGTAACAATTGTTCCGAGCTTAAAACTGTAACATTTTGTTTTGCTTTGTAATTTTCTTCATAAATTGGAAAGAATGTATTGTAGGAGGCGCAACTAGTATCGTAAAAAGGAAAACTCTCTGCCGTGACTAGGAATCGAACCTGGATCTCCCGGTTGCTAGCCAAGTGCTTTAACATTAAGCTTCCATAGCCACGCTCAAGTTTTTG
This sequence comes from Lepisma saccharinum, assembly GCA_022664845.1. Taxonomy (NCBI): domain Eukaryota; kingdom Metazoa; phylum Arthropoda; class Insecta; order Zygentoma; family Lepismatidae; genus Lepisma; species Lepisma saccharinum. Next base: position 52,905 of record JAGDQP010004245.1, read on the forward strand.
TGCTAAGGAGTTTTTCTCGCTCCTCAGCTAAGTTTACTGGTGCCGATAGTGCTGCTGCTCAGATTTTGAGGAATTTTATGGAGAGTATGAAAGATTTAGACGTCAATATGCTTTACTATTATGTTTTAAATAGCTTAAAATAGTGATTGGTGTTTTTAATATAAATTAAGAAATGCTTGAGGTGGAGAATAAGTTTTTAAATAATCGGTGTACGATTACTTTCATGTATATACATGCTTTATTGTTTCATTTACAGTGGTGGCTTTTTCATTATTCTAATAAAGCTGTTGTTATTCTTTGAAAGAGGAAGTTATACAGCATTTTCGTATTTAGTCTAACATGAACCGATAAGATTAAAAGTGTTAGACGCGCAGAATTCGCAGTTGAAACGTGAAATAAAATGATTTTGATAGATTCGTCCACTTGTCTGATGATAATGTTCTTTTATTAATTGGACCATTGTTGTTTGATGACTTCCAGGTTGATCCTGAAATCGAAGCTCGTGCAGCGGAATGGACGGAACATAAGGCGCCTGATGGAAGGACGTATTACTACAATACCAAGGCTGGAGAGTCGACGTGGGAGAAACCACAGGCATTAAAAGACTTAGAAAGTAAGTATTCGCTTTTGTAATTGTTGATTGAAATAGAACCGCGTCATAAAGTAATTTTCCTTTTTTTTTTTTTTTTTTTTGGATTTGAATTTATTTTGCCGTCAGGCATCTCAGACTCAGGCCGACGTAGAATTGGGGACGAACTGGAAGATAGTCGGTAGGGTCTAGTTAATAGGTACCATCGCGGCATTTGGCTGGTATGACAGTAAATATCCTTATCTTAACCGGTCTGTTGTTATCTTTAGCATTGCTTTTCTCTTTCCAATACTTCCTCAGTCAATATTGTACTGTACAATAAGAGGGATGTGTATAACGAAACGTAAAACTTGTATTTTCTCTTTTCAGCTGCCAAACTTGCAGCCGCCCAAGGAGTTTCAACTACAACTACAACTGCTACCACCACCACTACCACGACGACAGCGGGAGCAGCGGCGACCCCTGTGACGAATAGTGCGGAGGCGTCCGATGGAGAATCTGAATCGCCGAAGAAGGTGAAGGAGGAAAGCTTGGTGAATGGGGAAGCGGGAGAAGATGAAAAAGAGGAGATGGAGGTCGATGATGAAGAGGCAAAGAAGAAGAAGGAAGAGGAAGAGAAGGCCAAGGAGCAACAAAAGGCTCAAGATAGATCAAGACCGGTTTCAAGCACTCCCGTTCCTGGAACTCCATGGTGAGTTTTCACGTTTATTTCAACTTTTGATAGGTTAACTGCTAGTGTTCTGTGGGCGTGGTCACGGGCTCAGGATCGGCAGAGGTCACGGAGCACACTTACCCCTTCCCCCCCAACAAAAAAATGTAGGTCCGGTTTTTACGCGTAGAAGCTCACCATCTCGTTTAGGGCATTAATAACAATTCAAGGCATAAGGTCGCCTCGTCAGTAGTCTAGCACTGTGCGTTGGATAAGTAGGATATGGTAGCGATCCTAGCTTTAATTGAAAGTATCATTTCGACATTTGTCTGGTGTGAGTGAGGAAGACCAGTGAAATTAGGCAGTCGTCTCCGGGATTTTCGAGCAGTGCCGAGCTTGTGGCGAAGCCCTGTTATGTAACTACCAAAGAGGCAGGGTAATGTGGTGTAGTGCGACTGTTTTCCTGGCGAGTGGCAGCTCGCAATCTGCTTTGAATTTGAGTCCCATTAGTAGTAGGTACTGCTCTTAAAGCTTCATACCCGATTAGGAAGAATGTCTCAGTTCGGTCAGTCTGTTGAAAAACCGATATCTGCTGAGTCATCCCGCTCGCAGTATGTAGTCTTGGCTGATATTTTAAAGATACGTAAGATTTAGTTAATCGGGGAAATTTTGTTTTTTCTCAGGTTGTTCTTATAAAGCGAATTTTGAGGTACTATCACTAATAGTGTTAAGTATTCGTTAAATCAATCAATCGATAAATAAAAGTCAAGGTTTTACATATTGATTTAAAAGGTAACCAAAAAAGTTTTTGCCGTTTTTGACGTCCCATTAATCATCCGCTCACAGAAAGGAAACGAAATGACGCACGTGCCTGCTAAGCGATCGGGAGTTAGTCTGACCATCGACCTTCAATAATATGGGCACGGTGCTCACACACAACAGTGAGAGCTCGTCCAGTGCAAATGAGAAATTGAGGTATCGAAGCAGCCTGTTCGCGCGTGTGTGTTGTATGACTTTAAAGTGGGCTTGTCAGCTGCCGCATCAAGTCGCCGCATATGCTGGGCATTTGGTGAGAGTGCCGTGAACGAACGCACCGCCGGGCATTGGTTCCAGAAATTCCGTTCGGGGGATGTGAGTCTTGCTTATGAACCACGTAGTGGACGACCACAAGTGTTGGATGACGAGGCCCCGAAAGCAGCCATCGAGGAGGACAGTGGTCTAACGTGTGATGAACTTGCAGAAAGGTTCCATGTTTCCGCTGAAACAGTCAGACTACACCTGTATGGGATAGGGAAGTCATACAGGTTAAGCAAGTGGGTACCCCATACATTGTCGGCAGCTAACAAGGAACAACGAGTGACAGTCTGTTTGTCCTTGCTCACTCGGCACCTGAACACACCTATATTTGATCGCTTGCTCACTGGTGACGAAAAGTGGGTTCTCTATGACACTCCCAAGCGTACGAAAGGTTATGCTCTCTCTATGGTGGACTTGTCGCGAAGTGGTGCATTACGAGCTTCTACCTAGTCAGACCATCACTGCTAACCTCGACTCACAGCAGTTGCAAAGGGTGCACCGTGCATTGCGGCAGAAGGAACCGGCATTGGTGAATCGTAAGGGTGTGCTGTTCCTCAATGACAATGCCAAGCCACATGTGGCAAAGAGGACCCGGGAGACCCTTCAGCAACTTGGCTGGGAGACACTGTGCCATGCATCATATTCACCGGACCTTGAGCCAACAGATTATCACCTGTTTGATTCCCTCGACAACCACCTCCGTGTGAGATCCTTCGCCAATGAGGGAGACCTACGGAACGCACTCACGGACTTCTTTGCCTCGAAGACCGCCGACTTTTATCACCAAGGTATTGTGCAACTGCAGGAACTCTGGCAAAAGGTGTTGGATGCTGATGGAGCTTACTTCGAAAGCTAAAGGTACGTACCGTCCACTGTATTGCTCTTCGTTTATCACTGCTCTAGAACGGCAAAAACTTGTTTGGTTACCTTGTACAAGTGAAGTTAGACGACTGTTTTATTTAAGGGTGAGTAAAAAACCGGTATGAGAAATGATATGTTCAGGATTTTACTTCATGATTTCGTTACAGATTCCTTATTATTTCATGTGTGTGCCCCATATATGTAATATTCATTGTCGTTACGTAAAATCAATGTTTTTTTTTTTTTTGCTTTCAATGAACTTAGAGGTAAAATAATTCTCAGCGAGCGGGCATAACTTCCTTGATATGGGTATGTCATCTCTATTGAATCTTTTAAGTTTTCGAAAGGCTTCGTGTATGCCTAGCTTGTGCAATATAATACACTTACGTGGATAAACTTCCTGTAATCACTTGTGCAGTTGTTTTAATTACACAGCGTTTCAATTCGACCTCGAATCATCATCAATGTTTCAAACGCAGGGTCAATAGGAAGACAGGATACAGTGAAATGTGTATAATAATAGCAACAACTCAGAAAAGCACGGAAGTTGCCGAACTGCTCTATCACTCATTATTTACAAGTAATTTTGATTCTACTTCATTTTTCAATTTTTAAGCATTCAGCCCCCGTGATTCAGGCAATAATGTCGTGGACTTCGAATCGGCAATGAATTAGGGCACGCACACAGGTTCGAAGCCCGCAGTCGAACATCCTGACTTACGTTTTCCAGGGTTTCTTTCACCAGGCGAATACCGCGATGCTAGCTTAAGTAAGGCCCTGGTCAAGAACTTTCCCCTACCCTATTCTGACCTGAGTCAGAGATGCGTAAAGACCATAAATAAATGTTAAAAAATCAGTTTTCAAATTTGCTTGTATCCTTTCTCATCTCCATCATATTCGGTATGTGTTGTAGGCTCCAGTACGTTTACCACTAACTATTTTCCAAGGAATGCAAAGATCAAAGGAGCCCAAGATGCCTATTGGCTTAATGGTCTTGCAGAAATGAGCGGTATTAAATCTGGATAATGCAAAAAACTAAAATTATTGAAATCTGATTTCAGTTCCTTTTATTTTACAATGCCCAGTTTCAACCTAATCCCAAAATACAAATATTCTAAGGTTACTTAAGTGCCAGAGTCTTCTAGACTTCCTAGACGATATGCTTAAATAATTTGCACATTAAACATTCCAAATCCTTCATATCATTCATTAACACATAATAACAACAGCAGAAAATAAAAACAATATGTTAGCAATAATTAACAAATAATCAAAAGCACTCATTTTCAGTTAATTATATCAAAAAACATATTTATAGAAATTGAGGATGTCTTCAAAGATTGAGGTGTTTGGGGTTGGGAGGGGAGAAAAATATCTAAAAATACTAAAGTTCAGTCCAAAAGTATTTTAAATTAATTGAAACTGCGAAGGCTTATTGACAATACATACACACAAGTCCTACTCCAAAATCTCAAATAATATTTATTATTTAGCTAAACAATCTCAATATACCAAGTTTAAGGGATTGGGGGAGAAAAATCCTAACTTTTTGCAATTACATACCTACCCAAGGTCACAACCTAACCTTGACTTGAAAGCAAAAAGAACTCACAACCCTCATGAAATTTCCAATTAAAATGAAGTTACTAACGTTACCAATAGAATTTCTAAACAGCCATTCACTCAACACCTCTGAACCAATTATTCACACACCAGCAACTGACCCGCCTCCGCTCGCTCACGATCATTCCAAAAAAAAGGGCGAAGACAAGTTACGCACCATAACAAACACTGTAAAAAAATACTTCAGTCTTCTCACCTATTGACACAACAATTTCTCAATATCAAAACTCTTAGCCATCAACCATCAGCACCCTCACACACACACACACACACAGTGCTTCCAATACCACCCAATTAATAAATTAAAAAAAAAAAAAAGCTTTAAAGCTTCAACCAGTCTCACCACATTACAAGACCGTCGATACAAATAATTCAATGACTTGAGCAAACAATCTTCTTTAGCTGCCTGAAATTTCACAATATGACTGCACCTAGCCTAACCACTTTGCCAACCCACATTCCAATCCTTAACTTCACTGACAACCCATATCTCAATCTGAAACCAACCCTAATTTTCATTCAAAATAGAAGATTACCATTTACACAACTTGGATACCTCTAAAGGAAAATCAAACCTAACCTGACTTTAATCAGCCCGTGTTTCCAAAACAACTTTTCTGCAACAGAACCTAAGACCGAATTTAACTTCGACCAGCATCTGAAACTAGTTCCACATACACATATACTTTCAAACTTTACTCAATATTTACTTTAATTAATCGCACTGATGCGGTTTAAGACATTTACTAGCTTTTGCTGTATTTCGAAATGATTGCAGATTTCTGCCACACACGATTTATTACTCCCGGAAATGATTATACATATTCTTATTAGATCATCCTTTTCGCGGTCCCTACGTTGGACTTTTTAATTGCTGAAAGGAAATTAAAGTTTGATTAATTTGGCACCCTTATCTTGATTTAATTTTCCACTTCATGAATTAATTTCGGGAATTACATATATCTTAGTTTATACTATCCATTTTTAATTCTTATTGAAAGCATTTGCATCTTCTGTTTATATTCCTTTTTACGTTTTAAGGGTGCTCACCTTCATTTTACCTTCTATCTTGCTTCTCAGAATAATTGATACAATTCTTCAACGCTATCACAATTACAACCAAACACTTTCGTTTCATTTTAAGAAATATTATCATAGACCTCATAATAGATAGACTTAGCACGCTTCCCCATTTCTGGCTGCGCTAAAACTAATGGATTTTTGTTCAGAGGACGTGATTTTGAATCCATCCGCTAGGTAGCTCTGCCATAGACATCATATTCTACTA